>CM035180.1:5146476-5159126 GCA_020233015.1 Callinectes sapidus
TTATTACTATTATTATTATATTGATGTTTATTATTATTGTTATTATTATTATTGATATTATTATTACTATTATTATTATTATTATTATTATTATTATTATTATTATTATTATTATTATTATTATTATTATTACTACTACTACTACTACTACTACTACTACTATTATCAACATTCTTATTCTTCCTATTACTATTATTATTATGAACATTATCATTAATTTGTGGATAAAGTTAAAAGGATCACAGCGGTAGAGAGCTGAGTTCATTCCCCTGAAAAATCATCTTTATTATTAATTTCATTATCTTAATAACAATAGTTATCTTAAATCTAATTGTATCGCTATTAAAACTATTAAAATGGTTGCAATTTCTCAAGCCCATTATTCATAATTTCTCGTAAACCATATATATATATATTTTTTTTTTCGAGACTTGTTACAAAAGAAACATAAGGATACTAACGAAAAATTCATGGTAGTTGCTAGCACATCAAGAAGGATGAGCATTGGTCCCTTGTAGACAGTAACTGTTCTTCCATTGTTTCCTTTTTCTTCCGCTACGTTTGCGTGTGGTGGGTATTCATCTTCTGCCACAATTATGTTTGGTCGCCATAGAAATCTGGTGTAAGTGATATATTTAACTGTAATACTTATATACCAAACACACACACACACAGACACACACACACACACACACACACTCACACACACACACACACACACACACACACACACACATATATATATATATATATATATCTATATATATATATATATATATATATATATATATATATATATATATATATATATACCACTTCTACAACTATTCAGTGTGTCCCCTGAATTAAGATACATATCTTAGGACTTTATAGTTTGAGTGATTTTAAGTAAAAAATACTCTAAACACATATATTGTGTTATGCCTTATTTTACAAGAAATTTGGATAAAATTTTCTATAGCGGGATTTGCCCTCCCGTGGTAAGGCAACGCTACCCTACCCTTCTTCCCCCTGGCTTGCTAATTACTCGAACTTTGCCGCGCGGGTTTAATTGATATAAATATTCAACGAGAATTCAAATTTCACTTAGCGTCAATGAAAAAAAAATGTACAGATAACAAACCAGTATGTTTGTTAAGGTACTACTTTTGAACGGAAATGGCAACTCACGCGCTTCATGACGTCTTTCCGTTGTCGCTTCCATTCCATTAGAAGAAAACATGATTTTTTTTTCTTTTTTCTCTCTTCCTTTTGTTTCTTATTTTTTCTGTGAATTCTGCCTTTATATATTTGTATTACTATACACTTAGATGGTGATGTTTTATGTTGTTTGGACGATACATTAATGAGCTGCATTCCCATAAGAGAATGATTATGTCATGAATACATGGCACAATATGATATGTTAATGAATGTGAAAGGAATCTACACCGCAACAAATCACATTTGGGAGTCAGCTTATAGCGATGCCTATCAACTAGTGTCAAAATGTCAGTTGTGGTGACCTGATGATTGTGGTAATTTGCCATGTACCGTTAAAAAGGAAAACTTAACAGCCACTTTATTGATTTGTTATATGTACATCTATTTTCACGGATATAGTAAGGAATTTAATTGTTACTTGCTAATCCTCTTCGTCAGACTATGACTGTGTACATTACACAAATGTTCATATCAATGAATGGCACACGTCAATGATTGAGTAGTTAACGAGCTGGGAGGTTGGAGGGGGTTCCGGAGGCCCACCAAGGGGAATCAAAACTTGTGACATAAAATTTTCACCTTAATTTCTCGCAAAAAAAAAAAAAAAAAAAAGAAGAGAAAAAGAAAACAATGAAAACAGAGCATATGAGTGTAGAGTGTTTTTGACTTAAATTAGTCAAATTATCGAGTTCTAAAGTGTATACCTAAACGCACAGTACACCCTTTAGCACTAGTTCTTTCTGGAAATGATTACTGCATATCTTTACATTCAAATTCACGTATAGTCAGATATTTGACACATCTAGATTACACATTGTCGTGAAATCATGCATAAAACACATAATTAAATAAAAAAATAAAATTTTCACCTTAATTTCTCGCAAAAAAAAAAAAAAAAAAAGAAGAGAAAAAGAAAACAATGAAAACAGAGCATATGAGTGTAGAGTGTTTTTGACTTAAATTAGTCAAATTATCGAGTTCTAAAGTGTATACCTAAACGCACAGTACACCCTTTAGCACTAGTTCTTTCTGGAAATGATTACTGCATATCTTTACATTCAAATTCACGTATAGTCAGATATTTGACACATCTAGATTACACATTGTCGTGAAATCATGCATAAAACACATAATTAAATAAAAAAAAATAAAAAAAAACACAGGTGGCTTATTTGATTTTATTATAAAGTACTTATGAAATTTTGCAGGGAAAAGCGGTAAATTAGTTCTTCTAATCAGTCCTTCTTGACTTTCCCACGTAGCAACAATTAATGGCTGCACATTCGTGTTTGTGTACGGCAGGAAGGCATATATACTGCATCTGAAAATACAAACTTATATTATGCAATTGAGTACAAACACCTTTCTGCATGCTACATAAAAGATAGATAAATAGATAGATAGATAGATAGATAGATAGATAGATAGAGAGAGAGAGAGAGAGAGAGAGAGAGAGAGAGAGAGAGAGAGAGAGAGAGAGAGAGAGAGAGAGAGAGAGAGAGAGAGAGAGAGAGGACAAGTCGCTTCGCCTAAACTATGATGCTACTTCTGGCTACTTTTCAGGCAGGCTCTCTTCACATACCAAGTAACTCCCAGCAAGAGAGGTCGACTTCCTACATCAATGAGTTCTTTGAGTGGCTCATTGGACTCCTCCATCATGGATTCTCCCTGTCAGAGCCAACTCTGTGAGCTGGATCACCTTCCATGTAGAGTGACATGCTTATTTAGCTGGCGTTCACGGACAGTGCTTGTGATGGACCTCTAATCATTCTCACGGAACAATTTCAGAAGTGGCACCAAGGCATACAAGACGTGCCCATGATCCTGTGAAGGCTTTTAGAATCCCAGACAACGATTCGCCTCTTGAGGTTGGTGTTTAGAGTCCAGGTCTCTAAAGAGCTGAATCTTTGTCCGTCTGCACAGGTAATGTCCATGTAAAATACTCGTGTTTATCGATTACATAACACCGAAGGCTAGGCCAATCCACCGTTCGAATTCCTGGCTCAACCCACCAGCATTATGCACAACACTACTATGGTATGTGGAGATTTCCGAGATCTTAATGTCTTCGCCACACACATGGACAGGCTGCCCTGTTCCATGGAGTAAGCCTCTAATCACCTGAACAATGGTTTTTGGCCTGGAATTCCAATGTTCCAGGGGCTTGATCTCCTCATGGAGTGCCTCTTGGAGTGGAGAGACTCTTGGAGTGCCTCTTGTACCATTATCAGCAAAGATTACTGCATCCTCGGAAGAAAAAAAAAAATTGTAATCCACGTACTACCAACTGATGCTCCACAATGACTTTGGTCCACCATTCTGCCTAGTATCTAATCCATGTAGGTGTTGAAAAGAGATGGACAAAGCATGTATCACTGCCTCATTCCTGTATTTACAGGAGAGAGGCTAGACATTGCCCCCACACCTCAGAGCACTCAGTACCAGAATACAGGCCGGTTAACAGATCCAGAGTGCCTCTCGGTACCCTACATTAAATGCCTTCTGGAAGTCGACTTTGGCTACAAGCATAATTATTTATCATACTCAAGGCAGTCCTCCACCAGTAGACGAAGCGCTAGGATTCGATCACTTGCTGACTTACCGAGCGTGAACCCAGACTGTTCAGACCTCTGGTGTTTCAGTATATCTGCAAAAACAGCAAATAAGCTGCTTGGTATGCTGAGAAGTGTTATACTAAGGTAGTGGTTGCAGTCATGACGGTGCCCTTTCTCCTTCCAGATAGGGATAACCAACCCTTTTCTTCCAGTCAGATAATGGCATCTTAATACCATAAAGCAGACAAGAGAGCATGCAAGCCATGGATCATGGCCTCATCCCCAAGTGTGAGCAGTCCACACTCATGTTACAGATAACTTTCTATTTCTCAATTGTGCCACAGCCTAACAAAGTTTTTGTCATTTACATGGAACAGTTATTTTCTAATTTCTTTTGTCTATAAAACATGAATACAAAGTTTTTGTCATTTACATGGAACAATTATTTTCTATTTTCTTTTGTCTATAAAACATGAATACATACTTGTATTCATTTCTAGTTTTACTTTTGTGTTCATGATGATGATTGTTGTGATATCTACTCATTGTCATAGAGATAATATGGCAAATATGAAGTTTGAATTACACAAATTAAATATAAAACGATATAATGTAATATTAGCATTTTTTTTATTTCAGGATTACACAAGTGAGGCAATAGAAACATTAGAAAAGAGTAGTTCTTCTAGATTTACGCTTAAAGTTTAAATTATTTTCACGAATTAACCCCCAAATATAGTTTCCCATATTTTTTTTCATTATGATACCCTGGGAAGCGGCAATGTACAATATATCATGGTGGGAGCACTTGTTGACCAATAAACACTGGCTTCAAATTTCCCTGCAAACAGCTTTGGGAAGAAATCTTGGGAATACTTGAAAACTTGGGATTCCTTATCTAGAGTTCTGACGAATTGTTTCATAAGGCACAGTTTTAATTGGAATGAAGGACACAAAACTTTTCTGGGATCCAACAATGTCTCTCATTTGATGTTGTTCTTCCCCACACTATACTCGGTCTATTGTGACCAGTCCCACTTCAGGTAATGTGCCACCGTCGCAGAGGCAAAGATAACAATGATACTTGGTAAAGCTGGTAATGATAGCTTGGTAAAGCCGACTTGGACACCCATCATGAAAGCCAATATTTTGAAGCTTCCGATAGCCTCCCAACACACTCTTGTATTCCTTTTTTTACCTCGACAAAGTAAGCAAGGGGGACAGATGGATACATATTCCCATTATAAAGCAGCACTGCTTTGAGGTTTCTGCACAAACTGTCGATATAGAGTCGCCACTCTTAGGGATTGAAGGTTATTCCAATAAATGGACAGGTCACATTGTAGCACAAGCAAAGTTCATTTTGACAAGTCAAATAGCTTGCAAAATGATGGCCTAATCATCAAGATTATACAACGTTGTGCCTAGTTACTATTTGGAGCGATGATCGCCTGGGAATCTCGGATGCTCTTGGCATTCTTGATTATCCGGCCACCTTTGTACAGTGGAACCATTGACATTTTCAGTAACGTCCTGCCTCAACATACATAGCTGTGGTTTTTACTGGACGCGATCCAGGTCGCTCTCGCGGTTCTACTTCCATACAAGAGGATTTGAATAATCTGGATGAAGCAGCGAAGCAAAAACTACCTTGGGTTATTAAAAAGGCCGCTGCTGGACGCCTCACCCGCCAGCCGCAAGCCGAGCTGCACCAATGGGTGTGGCTAAGTCACCGCATAATGGCATTCACATCATTTACTGTGGGGCCTATACACAGACAATTCTAGCTGCTTATCATGGATGTTCATAGTAAGTGGCTAGAGCTTTATCTTCATCCAACTCGGTAACCACAACGGTAAAGAAAGGCAGAAAACCATTTGAGTCGTACGGTATTCCCGATACCATTTTCTTTGACAATGCTCTGTGCTTTACGTGCTCCGAGTTTCAGTATTGTCTATATATGTCTATTGGAAACATAATTTTGCAGTATGGGGAACTGCACACTCTTTGATCTAACAAATCTGATTAATGAGAGGCCCAGTGGCATAAAACCTGGTTCTGACATAAATTTAGGGTCTTACTTGTCCCCTAATGATCTGCTACTTGGAGTTACCAACAACAGAGCACCAGATGGATATATGGATAATAACAGCCGTTTTTCGAAAAGTTACAAATATGCCAATGAGATAGTGAACAGATTTTGGAGAAATGAATGAGAGACTTTTTTCCTACTGTTGTTGTCATCGCCAAATGGCATACGGAAAGGCGAGATGCCAGACAAGGAGACATAGTAATAGTCAAGGACAGTAATGCAGTAAGGGGTTGCTGGAAATTAGCCCAGGTTGTAACTGCTAAACCAGGTTCGGTGTAACTGCTAAACCAGGTTCTGATGGCAATGTAAGAAATGTGACATTGAGATATAAAGCTAGACAATCTGGGTCTAAAGACGATGGGCAGAGATATCCTTATTGATAGGTCTGTGCATAGTATTGTTGTAATTTTTCCTGTGAAAGAACGGTAGAAATTTACTTCTGTATGTATGTGTGTACATTTTTTTTTCTTGACACGCTTGGCTGGAGTGTTTCACCAATGCTCGGCAAAATTTCTTAACATTATCAAATTGTATATTTACTGTGCTATGAAATTTGCCATTTGGTACATTTGATCGATTCTTAACACTGACCACCTTATTATACGACAAATTGTGTAGTTATTAAGGGTAGTCTCGCTATGCATATGTCGATGCACTTGTGTCAGGATGCTGACGTGGATCGGTTCCTCCGTTGCCACACCAGTTGTCCTACCGTCACGTTGTGGTCTATTGTTGGTCCATGTTGGAATATAGCAAGGTTAGATATATCCAGAAGTGTTAATATATTTTGTGTATGATGCAGCTCCACTGCCTGTTCCATGCTAGCCATACATAAGCTATGCGTGATTATCTATTTGCAGTCTTAAATGAACTATAGGGATCCAACTTGTTGTCATGCGGCACATGTTACATTTCTACCCACTATGATGTTTTAGAAGTGCCCAGTTGTATGGAGGTCAGTGTTATAGGTAAAATATTGTAGGAATTGTGTGTTCATTACTTTTCAGTTTATATTGAATTGACATATGTTCTTAAATTGGGGTAATGTGCCATATTCCTAGGGTGTAGGATGTACGTGACTAGACAGTGTTTTGATGTGACGACATTTGCAAGCTGCTAATGGGTTACAGGATTCATTTCGGCTCACTGTACTGCCTACTATGACGATGCCTTCCTTCCATATGAGTAGGCAGCAGAACTCAAAGGTCCATACCTTGACTTGGGAGAGGAAAACTCGAATTACAACAAAGAGTTAAAGTTGGATGAGTTCCTTCTTGTACTGAAATACTGCAAAGTCTCCAATATATGTCAAAAAATTTTTTCCTATATCATGTTACATCATCTCGGCCATCATTCCCCTTCTAGATTATTTATCCTCTACAATAGAATATGGTCCACCAACACCTCTCAGTCTTAAGACTTTGCACAAATAGTCCCAATTCCCATAAAAGACTGGAGCCCTTACGGGCAACAGTGCGTTTCGGTCTATTGTGGTCATAAGCTGTTTGGTCATGGAACGTATGGTAAATTGAAGGCTCATTTTTTTTTTTTTTTTTTTTCGAAGCGAAGGGTTCGTTAGGTGGTCATCAGTCGGGCTATCGGAAGTACCAAAGCACGATGGGTCAAATAACACATGTAGAGCATCATATTTCAGAGGCATTGGTCCCCAAGAAAAATCGTGATAAGGGTGTTTTTAAGCATCCACAAAGCCTTCGGCATGACATGGCGGCATGGTATATTCATGAAACTCTACGTTTATGGCTTCAGAGGTGACATGCTTTATTTTTTGTCTATAACTTTATACATGACAAAACATCCTCTGTCAAGGTACTTGGTAACACGATCTCAGCTGTGTTCTTACTCGGATTTATTTTGTATTATAATGAATGATATTCTGTCCACAACTCCTATCCCCAGGTATCTTAAATACTTACTGTCCGCTGACGACTGTGCGTTATGGCATTCTTCACCTAATGCACAGTTCTTAGTGTGATGGACTGAAGACACTTTTGATTTTATTCAGCTTAGGGCTTCTCCGTGAGGATTTAAGTTTTTCGTTGCTAAGTGTATCGGTGTTGTTTTCATTTTTGATTTGCAGTTAACTCTTTAAGGCAATTCGATACAATTTTAAATAAGTTCTTTGTCCTGCCTTTTGACACCAAAAATCGATTGGAAGACTCACCTTATTGAATTGTTAATCCGTTGCCACAAAAAAAATTATAAGTAAAATAAATAAATAAATAAATAAATAAATAAATAAATGATAATAATAAAATTTTAAAAATAAATGTCCTCAAATACATTTCTGGATTTTCATGGGAAGCAGACAGAAAGCCTTTATTAATGGTGTGCAAGACCTTAATTTGTTCACATTTAGACAATGGCTCAAGGTCTATGGGTCCATACCCATAGCCAGACCAGTCCGCCGGACAACTTCCTGACTTTACTTGGCATCGTTATTCACTATGCTACTATACTTGAGTGCCAAGGGCAAAGCTATTAGGAATGAATAAAAAATAAATAAAATACAATTAAATGAAAGGAAATAAAAACAAAAAAATAAATAAATGCGTATAATAAATATATGAAATTCTAAAAAAAAATGTGAAGAAAAAAGTGCAAAAGCACACAAAATAACCTAATGCCCAATATTGTGGTAATGTCCAAAAAAAAAAAAAAAAAAAAAAAAAAAAGCATGACAGATACTGCCCACACTTCGAGAAGGCAGCTTGACCTCTACCGTGTAGCTGAAGACAAACATTGCACTCTGGTAGTTCTTTCCCTTCACCAAGAATAAAGATATGACAATCGTTGATATTTCATAGGAATGATGGTATAAAAATATACTCCAGCAATGTGCTGGCATTGAGATACTTCACGAATATAAATTGTTCAAGTGAGTCACACCGGTTTCACCATATTTATGTTAGTTTGGTGTTACTTACAGGTGGATTTGCCAACATAAGTTATTTTTGGACGAGTTTATGAATTATTTTGTGGCAAGCGGTCAACTGATTAATATAATATTATATTATACTTTTCACACCCAGTGTTACGACCGTCAGGTATTGACGTTAAATATTATTATTGGTGTCCTGCGAGCAATGTTTGTTTGTTTGTAAATATATATGTAATGTTCCCAGGACAGCCCCTTCTTTATATATATATATATATATATATATATATATATATATATATATATATATATATATATATATATATATATATATATATATATATGTATATATTATACCTTATACAATTATTTACTATATGTATGTCTCTATTGTATGTAATCTCGTTATTCGTAAATGTATTGTAATGTTCATATAACTGCGTAGCGTCTAGAAGGTTCGTTGGTGACTAGCCGGGTCACGTTTTGTCAGTTCAGCGGAATTTGTGACAAACAACCCTGCTCTATGAAGGCCGGATACGCGCCGCGTCGCTCCCCCGAGGGAAGCGAAGTATGTAGTGCCACATGTGAATTTATTTGTAATGCATGTATCTATATTATAATTGTATAATTGTATTGTTAGAATAATATTGTAATTTCCGTTCGCGTTAGGGAGTTGTAATTAAGGCCTCGAGGTGGAAGAGGCGATGTGTGACGTAATGGTATTCCTCCGTACAATTGTGTAATTGTATTGTTAGAATAATATTGTAATTTCCGTTCGCGTTAGGGAGTTGTAATTAAGGCCTCGAGGTGGAAGAGGCGATGTGTGACGTAATGGTATTCCTCCGTACAATTGTGTAATTGTATTGTTAGAATAATATTGTAATTTCCGTTCGCGTTAGGGAGTTGTAATTAAGGCCTCGAGGTGGAAGAGGCGATGTGTGACGTAATGGTATTCCTCCGCCGAGGGAGGGAGAGAAGCGCGACGGACGAAAACCGGACAGGACAGGGACAGACCTGACGGAGCGGGCGAGAGGCGAGGGGACCAGACGCAGTGGTGTCTCTCTTTGTTCTGGGCTGAGTATTTTTCTCTTGTTCTTATTCTTGGCACTAGGATTCTGTCCTTTAGGCACAATTATTGCCAATGTGTTGAGTTGTTGTACGGGTTATTTGGTGTAAGGGTTTGTTCTTGATTTATCGTGGTATTTTGGCAAGAGTGGTGCAATACTTCAGAAATGCTGACACAGCTTTGTCCTCTACAAGGAGTTGCATGTGTTTATATATATAACTTGGCATTTCAATTGTTATTGTATCTATAGGATGTTACGTTTACTAAAATATAATAATATAAACTCTCTAAGTAGGATGTAGTTTATAAGACATCAATATATGAGATGAAATAATGTACTTGAACACTGAGGTATCACACACACACACCCATCCCTGCATCACATGACCACGCCTCGGAGTCAGCAGTTTCCTGCGCCGTGAGGCGCGGCGGGCCGCACCAAGAGAGAAGAAAACGAGCGGCGGTGAGAGGCAGTTGGAGTGACCCAACAGGGCCGACGCCGGTCGTCTGCTGGACAAGGCAGAAAAAAGACAGCCGGCTCATGTGGTGGTTGAGGAAACGAACTGTGTGTGCCCCGAAGGTGTGTGCCCTGAACGTCTGTTCTCGAGACTCTGAAGTGTTCTCTAAGTTATCTCCCAAGAGACAGACTAAACACTTCTCCGAGAAAGACAGTGACATCACGTTCTAACCGTGTGTCGTGAAATCATTGTAAATATCATCCCTAATATATTAACTTATATAATCTGAGTTTCCTTCCAAACCTGGGTCTGAGAAGTATAATATATAAATTAACCAGTTGACCGCTCGCCACAAGTATCAGACTCACTTGCAAAACTTTGTTGGTGAAGCTACCTCTAGCCAACAGTGACGGGTGTTTGTTCGTGAGTCGTGTAATCCCCTCAGGTACGCCATTTTGTAGGTGCCCGCCCAGTTTCCTTTATCTTAGCATCATTATTGCATCGTGTTGGACTCATCTCTTATTATCGTGATTCAGCTACGGGTGTTAATAAGTTGTAGTGCTATTTTCTTGTGAACTTTATTATGGTGTGTGGTGGTGGTTATTTTCTCTGTGTAATCCGGGATTTATTCGTTTTTGAACTGGTGTGTATGTGATCACCAGCGTGTGTTAATCTTTCTCAGTTATTTTGGTGTGGCTTGGTTCTTGAATTATTCTTATTTTTGAGGTGAAATATTTAATCTTTGTGTTATTTTAATTTTACTGGAAGTGATTATAATTCCCTTAACTGTAACGAACCTGGCTTATTTCTATCCTGGTAAAACTTAACTTCTAATCTTAAATTATTTGTGAATAAATCTTGTGAATATATGAGACTCTTTTCTTAAGTCTCCATCCCCCAGAACTTGTGGTACTTTTATTAATTCTATTATTTTTTTTTTCTTTTCTAGTTACACCCCTGAGTTAATCCAAAGCGTTAAACCTGTTGTAACGTGGCCTTATTATTCATTCACCTCATTTATTGACAGGTTCCCCAGTTGGGTTGGGAACTTTGTCAGGGTTTAACCTGGGGTCGTAACACCAGGTTTGGAGGAAAACTCAAATTATAAAAGTTAATATAATAGGGGTGATAATTACAGGGGTTTCAAGACACACGGTTAGAGCGTGTCTCTCTCAGAGAAGTGTTAAGTCTATCTCTTGGAAGATTACTGAGAGAACACTTTTGAGTCCCGAGAACACATACCTTTAAGGCACAACACACAAAAGGCCTCACACCCAAAACACCACACAAGCCGGAAGAAGAACGGTCAGCGGCGGTCTTGTGGACCAGTTGACTTGAATGAATTGACGTAATATGGGCCCGTAAACACCTCCCAAAATCTAAAAAGAATCTCAAATACTTTTTAATTTAATCATTAATATTATTTTTTTTAATTTGTATTATCTTTTTTTCTTTTATGAAAAACTGCAGAAAATCACATAAGATAGAGATTCATACTTTGTACATAATTGCTATCTTTCAGCAAATATGTTTTCCCACAACCGCAAACATGTCTGTAATATATGGTGACTGGTGTTAAAATCAAATCATATAGTGCGACTATCAACAATATTACGAACATAAACACACACACACACACACACACACACACACACACACACACACACACACACACACACACACACACACAGACATACACACACACACACATATATATATATATATATATATATTATATTATATATATATATATATATATATATAGATGATATAATATGATTTTGTTTTTTTTTTTTTTTTTTTTTTCTTTGATTACCTGATTCCTGTTGGACCATCATCAATGATAACCATCAATGAGTTTGTGAAAGAGAGTGGTTTAGTAATGGCGTAAAGAAGATGCAATTTAAGCCGGGGGAAAACAAAAAACTTTGCATATGTTCCTAGAAGCTGGAATTCGTGAAAAATCTTCGCCATCGTCGTAAGAACTCTAAAGTCATCACTTAATACCGTTACAAACATGCACCAAGAATCTTGAATCACCTGTATGGGACATAATAACAAAGAATAAAGATAAGGCAACAGCAAGTATATCACTGACATAAAAGAAAAAAAAAATGATGTCTAAGAAAAAAACATGCACTCACCTTACGAGAACGAACAATAAACTCAGCAAGTACATTCGAATCACTATCCTTCGCCATAAGATGTACCATACCGAGGGTATCATTTCGTAGAATCATTTTGAGGATCTAAAGAACAAAATCTTATTTTATAAATGCTATAATATATTTATATCTATATTTCTAAAAAATATATATACTGTTATGTATGTAAGTATGTATGTATGTATGTATGTATGTATGTATCTATCTATCTATCT
>CM035180.1:5159226-5169402 GCA_020233015.1 Callinectes sapidus
TATATATATATATTTATATACATGTTGTGTTAAAGTCTACAGCAGTAACTGCATTATTGAGATTATATGAGGTTTTCTCTATCCTCCGGATGAGATCTCTCACTGCTGTAGACTTTAACAAAACATGTATACAGAATGGCCTCCTACCCAAATATATATATATATATATATATATATATATATATATATATATATATATATATAGATATATATATATATAGATATATATATATATATATATATATATATATATATATATATATATATATATATATATATATATATATATGTATATGTATGTGTGTGTGTGTGTGTGTGTTTAAAAAGATGAAAACGCAATTATCCTTATTTATAGGACAGGAATATACACATGTGCACATGGTATACACAATGTATCAACTTACTTCGTCGGTCATCTTCTGCTTTTCTAAGAAAGTAGTAGAAAAAACAAGTAAGCATAATGATTTCTCCTTTGGTAGCTGGTAATTAATGACGTCCACAATCAATCGCGAAACGTGTGTTTGATCTGAAAATGAGAAATTACAAAAAAGTAATCTTAAATGCATTTCCATATGTTTTATCAGGTTATAAAAGATTTTCATATAGGTTTGTTTGTTTTTATGTTAGAATAGGAATGTGGCCAAGGACCACAAGCATGTATCAATATCTTAAAAGATCACTAATTGCCTGTCCCCTAATAGGGTAAAAGAATTATTCGAAAGTCAGAGCTAAATGTCTTGAAACTCTCCTCTTAAATAGAGTAAAATCATAAGAAATTTGAAATAGAAGCAATCAGGGCGTTCCTGAGTTAACCAGAGAAAGGAATGAATGATCTGGAGTACTGATTAACTCTTGCACTAGAAAGTTGGATATAATAGGGGTGAGAAGAAGAAAGTCCTGTGCACTGGGGCCGAAAAGGATGGGAGGCATGCAGTTAGCAACATCAATAGTGCAGTAAGCATTGAAAAAACGATAGAAGACAGAAAGAGATGCAACATTCTGGCGAAGAGAGAGAGGTTGAAACCAGTCATTCAGAGGAGAGGAGTTAATGGGACGACAAGATTTTGATTCCACCCTATTTAACAGAGCTGTGTGAGTAAAACCCCACATACAGTTTTAGCGAGAGATGAGACATGCAGTTTCCAGTTTCGATTTTGAGTAAATTAGAGACTGAGAATGTTCATTGAAGAAGACGGGAGGAGCCTGGATGTCATTAAAGAAGAGGGGATGGAAGATTGTGTCAAATTGATAAATGGAGAAAATGAGTTTGTGAGACATTGAGGTTTTCTCTGAGCCAATTAGAAATCTTAAAGAGATCAGAAGTCCTGTTGCATCCTTATGTGAACTATTAACTTGCTCAAGGGTTGGACGTGTCTGGAAAGACGTGGAAAAGCGTAGAGAGGTATCATTAGCGTAGGAATGGACAAGGCAAGAAGTTTGGTCTAAGAGATCACTAATGAAAAATGGAAAGAGTGTGTGATAAGACCTTGTTCCTTGAGGAACACCACTGTTAATAGATTTAGGAAAGAAACGGTAGTTGTCTACCACAGCAGCATTGGAACGGTCGGAGGTGAAATTGAAGATAAAGTGGCAGATACAAAAATAGAAACCGTATGAGGGTAGTTTTGAGACCAAAGCTTTGTGCCACACTTTATCAAAAGCTTTTGATATATCTAATGCAACAGCAAAAGTTTCTAAAAGACTCAGTGAGGAAAACCAGAAGATCACTAGTAGAGAGAACTTTATGGAAGCGATCCCAGCGATCTGATAGAATATTGTGAAGTTAAAAATGTTTAAGAATCTTCCTATTGAGAATGGATTAAAAAACTTTCGACAAGCAGGAGAGTAAACCTTTTGGGCAGTAGTTTAAAGGATTAGAACGGTCACCTTTTATAGGGACAAGCTGAATGTAGGCTTCAAGCAATAATGAAATGTAGATATCAATAGACAGGGTTGAAGGAGTTTGGCCAGGTAAGGTGCAAGCATGGAAACGGTTTTTGAAAACAATAGGGAGGACCCCATCAGGTCCATAAGCCATCCAAGAATATAGGCCAGCAAGGGTGTGGACACCATCACTGCGAAGAATTTCAACCAAAAACAGGAAATAGTCAGGAGGAACAAGCCCAGAATCGTCCAAAGTAGAGTCTTTAGGAAATTGTCTATGAGACTTCAGCTTTAAAGACAAATTTGATGGCAGTTTTGCCACCAAGATAAAGTAAAGGAAGAAAAGAAGTAGAAGTAAAGTTATTGGAGATACTTTTAGCCAGATGCCAGAAATCTCGAGTTGGAGTTTGAAATTTTATGCCATTTTCTATTAATGAAAATGTTTGGCAGGTTGTACAAGACTTGGTACGATTCCTGGCAAAAATATTAAACGCACGAGATTCAGGTGATGAAAGGATTAAGTAACTTTTGTGGGCAACCCCTTTATCATGTATAGCACGAAAACAGACTGGGTTAAAGCAAAATTTGGAAGATTTAGGTTGAGAGAAAGAGTGAGGAATGTCTGCCTCCATGACAGACACTATTAACTCTGTTATAAGGGAAAATCAGCATAATACCTTCTCAGTTCCCCCAAACGACAAAAGCAAAATGCCATGAATGTTTCCACTTTGGGGGATCCTGAGGAGGGATTGGAGAATTGAGTGAGTGATTTGAATTAGGCGTCGCAACAGCCAGGGTCATATGGCGCCGCTACCAAACGATTGAAATCCCATAAAACAGGTAAAATCAATTAAAATAAATCAAATAAAATAAAAACATTAAAAGTTAAAAGGTAAAAATAAGCAAAGACAGGTAAAAACCAGGAGGCCAGCCTCTTTCAAAAAGACCAACACGTCAAAACCTGGGGAAGGACACGCAGGCCCCAGCACCTTACTTAGTCTATATACCGCATCCTCACCTTGACATTTAAAAAGCATACGTTGCCGGAGTTCTCCCAATCTCGCGCACTCGACCAGCAAGTGCTGTACAGTCAGAGGAACTAGACAGTCATCACAGTACGGTTGATAATCTCCTGACATCAGGTAGCTGTGAGTGAGGCGAGTGTGGCCTATCTGCAGACGAGCTAAGGATGTCTGCGAACGACGGTCTTAGACATTAGTATAATTCCAAGGATGAGAGACTTCTATTAATCTCACCCATTTTAGAGGTAGCACCGAACGTTCCAACTCTCTTGTCAAATAGCTTTATGATGGCCTCGCGAATTGTTGGGAGTACATCGGAAAGCGGGACAGGGCTAGGAAGAGCAGCCCTAATAGCCGCTTCCCGAGCAAGTCTATCAGCTTGTTCATTGCCAGGCACGCCGACATATCCCGAAACCCAACAAAATTCAACACGATATCCTCTCTTGTAAAGGAGGTACAACCACTCAAGTGCGGAGAAGACCAGGGGATTACCAGAAAGAGTATAAGAATTATTAAGAGCAGAGAGAATCACTATAAATCGTAAAATAATTAACAGGAAAAGTATAAATAATTTGTAAAGCCAGAATTATTGCAGGCAATTCAGCAGTAAAAACAGAAGCCACCACCGGGAGACTACCACCCTGACAGAACTCAGGGAACAATACACCAAATCCAACACCGGTATCAGATTTAGAACCATCAGTAAACACTGAGATTGAGCCAGAGTGGTCAGAGGTATTTTATAAGAATAGGGTACGAGCAAAATTAGTTGGTAAATCCTTCTTAATATCTACAACCGGTTTACAAACAGACACATCAGGGAACTGCCAGTACCCAACTCTAGGCAATCTGTAAGGGCAGATAGAAACATAAGGAACAGATAATATCGTCATAACAGACTAAACCCGAAACCCAAAAGGTTTGGGGAAACTAGGACAAGGAGTAAAAGAGGGCGAACAGAAAGAGCAGATAATGTCGCCATAACAGACTCAACCCGAAACCCAAAAGGTTTGGGGAAACTAGGACGAGGAGTAAAAGAGTAAGCTTGTACCAGCTTACAGGAGACAGACTGGGGAAGGAGTTATATTCGGAACCAACAACGCAACAAGGACGAATGACGACACAAAAGAGGCAAGAAGCCTACATCTACAAGGAGGCTAGGAGTTGGAGAAGATCGGAAAAACACCGGTAGCCAGGCGGACTCTGCCATGGTGCACGGAGTCAAGAATACGCAAGCGGGCCTCTGTAGCAGAGGAGTAAATTTCACAGCAATATTTCAACTTGGGAAGGACAAGTGTCCTGTGGAGAAGTGTGTCCCTGTCGGCACCCCAAGAAGTATGAGCCAGAAGACGACTGTCAAAGTCTAGATCAAGATAACGAATCGTCTCAACACAGGAGATGCGCCTATTTGAGAGATAGAGGTCTGGGTCAGGATGAACACCGTGAAGTCGACAAAAAAAGCATGGCTACAGTCTTTCAGGGGGAAAATCGGAAACTGCGTTCAAAAGCCCAACGAGATACCTTATTAATTGCTAGTTGCAGCTTTCGTTCTACCAACGACATACGAGCAGCTGAGAAAGAAATACAGAGATCGTCAACATGCATGCCATCAGGGAGCACACCAATGACACCATTAATAGCCACAGCAAACAAGGTAACACTGAGAATACTACCCTGTGGTACACCATCCACGAGAGGAAAATCCTTAGAAAGAACCCCACCTATCCGGACTCGTATAAGACGATCAGATAAAAAGTGTTGAATAAAAAGAGGGAGGTGGCCACGAAGACCAGACTCATGTAAACTAAGTAAAATGCCATGACGCCAGGCTGCGTCATATCCTTTCTCCAAATTAAAAAACAAAGTGACCTGGTGGTGATTATCTGCGAACGCCATGCAAATGGATGATTCTAATGACAAAAGAGCATCTGTGGTAGACAGCGCCTTTCTAAAGCCATACTACACCGGTGTCAAGAAATTGCCGCTTTCCAGGTACCACACAAAATGCTCATCTACCATCTTCTCTAATATCCTACAAACACAAGAGGTCAAAGAGATCGGCCGATAATTAGTAGGTTGAAGATGATCCTTTCCAGGCTTCAGGATGGGGAGTACAACTGCCACACCCCACGAAGAAGGGAAATCACCGGTACGCAAAATAAAATTATATAAATCAAGTAAAAACGTAAAAGCATTATCAGACATGTTCCGTAAGAAGACATAGGGGATATCATCAGGCTCCGGTGACGAATCGTGACACAGAGATAAAGCAGTCTTTAACTCTGATGGTGAAAACGGAACATTGTAAGACTCGCCACCGGGTGAAGTAAAATCAACTCTAATATTCTCCAAATTTAGCCTATATCTGGCCCCAGGCGTACCAGAGTCTTTTAGATAAATATTTGCAAAATGAGAGACAAATAGATTGGCAACTGTCTCGGGTTCTGCCACCTTCTTACCGGCATTAAATAGGGGAGGAGGAGGATCGTGGCTCAAAATCCGCAGATTCGATTAAAATAAGAAAGTGTTTACTCCCGTGCAGATCCGGGAGAACCCTCGAACTAAAATAAAGGAAAAATTAGGAGAACAAAGTGAAAGATCAATAGAAGTAAAAGTACCCGTTTGGCTATGGAAGTGAGTCCCATCACCTGACTAGAAGGAATGCTATCTCCAAGCATCGTCTCCTGTAAACAAATACTTGCAGGAGAAAGCCAGGAAATTGATAATATCACTGGGGAACACTCAATTTGTTGCATTAAGAAAAAGCCCTTTCTAAAGTCAATTTGAGTGTGCTGATTTAAAATCTGGAGTCGGTTTTTGTCTGCAAGCTACAGATTTTATGCAATTTGACATTTTTATTTTTCGTTATAGGACATTGCAATATTTAGTCAAATTTTTTTGGTTCACTTGAATTTTAAAACGCTATGGAAGTAATTTTTGTATATTTATTAAGGCAAAAGAAACAGAACATTACGATGTGATTTGAGAATAAATTACACTATTGATGGTTGTGCCAAATATTCTGATAGCGTTTCTTGGAAAACATCAATCTCTATCCCAAAGTTCGATTAACATCCTTCAGAACATCATCACAGCTGATGAAAGCTTATCAATTTGTTTGTGTATTTTATTCAGGCAGGAATTTGCGTTTGTAACTTTTGCGTTTGTACACTTTATCTGGGCAATCTCGTTTAATGCCCCAGCAGTAGTCAGCCATCATACTTTTGTCCCAGCGCCCTTGGTAGCGTTCTTCCATGACTTTTAGGTCTTGGTGAAATCGTTCTCCTTGTTCGTCACTCACAGCCCCCAGGTTGTCTGGGAACTTATCAAGGTGGCTGTTCAAAAAATGAAGCTTGATGCTCATGTTGCACCCGAGATTACGATAAGCGAGGAGCATTCTGTTCACAAGTTCACTGTAGTTCTCCGCCTTATTGTTTCCAAGGAAGTTCTGAACAACTGCTACAAATGATAGCCATGCTTCCTTTTCTAAAGTGGTCATCTTAGCAATAAACTGATCATCACGAATTAGGGTTCGAATCTGTGGGCCATCAAACACGCCTGCTTTGATCTTCTCAAATGATAACCCTGGAATAGCTGTGATGATGTGTTGAAAACATTCACCTTCGGTTTCCAGTGCCTTGACAAATTGCTTCATCAAACCTAATTTGATGTGAAGAGGAGGAAAGATGATCTTATCTCTGCTTACAATTGGGTCTTTTATGATGTTTGGCATGCCTGCTTCAAGGGTGTCACGCATAGGCCAGTCCTTCTGGACCCAATGTCTGTCTCGTGCTCGGCTGTCCCACATACAGAGGAAACATGGAAACTTGGTGAAACATTTTTGTTGTCCAAGAAGAAAGTTAACAATCTTTAGGTCTACACAAATGATCCAACTGTGCTCATGATACTATAATAGGTCCATAACCATTCTCATATCATCATAGTCTTCCCGCAAATGCACTGAGTGACCAACAGGTACTGCTCCATAAACATTGCCATTATGTAAACGAACACACTTTAGACTGCGTTTTGAACTGTCTAAAAAGAGTCTCCATTCAGCAGGACTATAGTAAGGTACACCCAGTTCTTTGAGAAGCCCTGGGATGTCATGACAGTAAACAAACTGTCTGTCTTCTGAAAAGGTCAAAAAAAGCTTGTCACGCTTTCTGAAATATGATACTTTAACAGAGTAATCAACAAGATTTCTGCCCTTTAATCTGGATGCCAAAAGCTCTGCTGCTTTCTTTGAAAGACCTAAATCCCGCACTAAATCATTGAGTTCAGCCTGGGGTAGAAGCTTTGGGATGGGGAAAGATTCAGTGTCTGAAGAACAGTTCTCCGATTGTGAACACTTTTCTGACAATTCACTGTCACAACTGTCTTGTTCGCTTGTATCATGTCCAATGTCTTGATCGTCCAATGAAGCCAAGCCTTTGAAAACTGGAACAGGAACTTCTTCAGAGTGCGGAACAGGCCGAATAGCTGAGGGAATGTTTGGATACGTAATCTTATGTCGGTTCTTCTTCCCAACACCCGTTGTGTTTACCATGCAGAAATAACAGTCAGTCGCATGGTTGTTGGGTTCACGCCATACCATTGGAACTCCAAAAGGCAGACCTTTGCGTTTTCCTTTGTTCCAGTCTCGAAGCATTTCCTCACAATTGTGGCACACAACATGAGGAGCCCATTGCTTGTCTTGATCACCAAGATGAACTTCAAAATATGACTTGTAGGCACGCTTGACGAAGGAGGATATGTTACGTCTCTGACGATTGAGTGTATAGCATCCACAAATGTAGCAAAAGGCATCAGGCTTGTTTCTACAATGATGTCTCTTTTTGGATGCCATGTTTGACCTGGGACAAAACAAGAAAGATCAAAATATTAGAATATATATATATATATATATATATATATATATATATATATATATATATATATATATATATATATATATATATATATATATGGATGTGAAAATGCTTATACATGTTTTACGAAAGTTCACATTTGTACCATTTCATTAACCTCAAATTGCAGACAAACTAGAGCTTCTAGAGATTAACTAATTTCAGATTTGAAATCAGCGCCTAAAACTCCTTCAGAATCAGTTAAGATATCCAATGCATCTCAAAGTTACTGAAAAAATGTTCCCCAGTGATAATCTGAGTTCCTCCCAAAAGGCGCGCAAACCTCGGCAATTCCACTGAAGGAACTTGAATGTGGCAATCTAGGATTTTGGGCGAGTCCCTCCCAAAGGAAGTGACTTCCCTTTAATTTTACCAACTTGACCGTTGATGGTAACATGACGGAAACTCGGTGAACCAGATATTCCAGATGAATATATGAAAAAATGGATTTAGAAAAAAAATTAGACAAAAAAAATTGATAGAGAGAGTCAGAACTATAAAAAAAAATGGAGTTAAAAGATGAGAAAGATGGAGAAAAAAAGCTTACAGAAAAGAAAGGGAGTTACTGGCTCTAAAAGACAGGAGAAAAAAGAACTACAAGCACAAAAAATAGAGTAGAAAAGTAAGTTACAAGCTAAACACGATAGAGAAAAAGGGATTCCAAGCTCAAAAAGATAGAGAAGAAAAGAAGGTACAGGCTCAAAAAGATAGATATAGGAGAAATGGAATCACAGGCTCAAAAAGAAAGAGATGGAAGGGAGTTACAGGCTCAAAATAAAAGATAGAAAACACGAGTAGTTAGAGGCTCAGTTAGAAGGAGAAGGAAGAGTGTTATGATCTAAAAAAAAAAACATATAAAAAAGAAAGGGAGTTAATGGTTAAAAAAAATACATAGAGAAGAAAGTGAGTTACAGGATAAAAAAAGTTAGATAGGGAAGAAAGGAATATACAGGTAAAGAAAAAATAGATATAAAAGGAAGTTACAAGCTCAAAAAGATAAAAAGAGAAGAAAAGGGGTTACATGCTCAATATATATATATATATATATATATATATATATATATATATATATATATATATATATATATATATATATAAAGAGAGTCATGGGCTCAGAAAGATAAATAAGAAAAGGGAGCTACTATCTCAAAAGGATAGACAGAGAAGAAAGGGAGTTAGAGGCTTAAAAGATCCTTAGAGAAGAAAGTTACAGGCTAAAAAAAAAAAAAAATAGATAGTTAAGAAAGTGAGGTACAGATAGATAGAAAAGAAAAGGAGTTAGAGGCTCAAAAAGACAGATAGAGGGAAAAAAAAATATTTACATGCTCAAAAAGATAAATAGAGATGAAATGGAGTTACGGGTTAAACACAGATAGATAGAAAAAGAGTTTAAGGTTCAGAAAAGATAGTTAAGAAAGGAAGTTACAGGCTCAATAAGATAGAGAAGGGAGTTACAAGCTCTAAAAGACAATAAAAGTGAGCTACAGGCTCAAAAATCTGGAGAAAAGAAGTAGTTACAAGCTCAAAAAGGTAGATAAGAAAGGAAGCTACAGACTAAAAAAATAGAAAAGAAGTGGAGTTACCGGCACAAAAAAAAAAAAAAAAAAAAAAAAAAAACGGAGATGAAATGGAGTTGAGACATCTGCTGGTCCCCCTTTCGAAGAAAGTGAGGGGATCAAAAGGCGCCTTCTTCACCGTCCGTGACCCAAAGTCACGGACAAAATGTCACAGACAAGCTGGTCTTGCATGCCTTTCTTGCACATTTCATTGTCGTGAATAATTTGTTGAGTTATTGCAGCGACACAGTGAAGTATGTAACTGTCGCTTTCGCTGCTTTTAGAGGCTACCTACTACTCCACATCTTTCTTCTGCATAATATTTATTCGTCGCTGCAGTTACATCAGGTATGATAGCATGATAGCAGCGGTAGATCTTCTTTTTTAGAAGATGGTGAACCAAACGAGGATAGACTACTTGATATGCAGAATAAGGAGAGAAACGCAGGTGGAGAGAGCTGTTCTGGTAGTGGTGGTGGTGGGAGGGGAGGGTGGTAATGACGGGGTAGCGATAAGACGCCGGCCGCGGTGGGTGACTCGCTCTGCTGCTATAAATAGCTTCCATTCATATTTCTCCTTGGTTTGGAGTGTCTTACTGCTTCTTTCTCTCTCTCTCTCTTGAGGTTGGTGAGCCTTGTCTTCGTAAAATTTCGCATGTATGTCATCATCCAGAGCATGAAACAAGGAAATATCGCAGAGAAACGTGATATGCCCACCCCTTCTCATGTCAAGGAAGGCACTGGCTGCGGTAGCCTAGAACACAGTGTTGCCAGATTCCAAACACAAAATTATCGTACAGTGGCC
>CM035180.1:5180555-5201383 GCA_020233015.1 Callinectes sapidus
TATATATATATATATATATATATATATATATATATATATATATATATATATATATATACAAAGTGGGCTTTTTCATGGGAATTTATGGGCTAAAGGACACCACCTAATGTAGGCCTCCTATCTGAAAGCCCACCCACTTAGCCACTTACGGACCGTTACCCCGAGTGGACGCCCAATCTCCACTCAGACCGTAGCCAGTATTCGAACCTATGCGCTCGGAGATCCCAACGCCCCCAGAGCTCTCGCGGTTCCACTGTACTACATTCTTCACTGTTCTACATTCACTTCACTGTTCTACATTCTCTAATTTTTTGAGCCTGTAACTCCCTTTCTTAACCATTTTTTTTACCCTCTCTCTCTCTCTCTCTCTCTCTCTCTCTCTCTCTCTCTCTCTCTCTCTCTCTCTCTCTCTCTCTCTCTCTCTCTCTCTTTTCTCTGTTAGCCTGTAACAATATTTCTTCTCTCTCTTTTTTTTTTTTTTTTGCCTGCCCTTTCTTCTCTACATATCTTTTTCAGTGTGTAATTCCCTCTCTTCTTTATCTATTTTTTTGAACCTGTAACTATTTTTCTACTCTATCTGTCTTTTTGAGTCTAAAATGACCTTTTTTCTCTATCTTTTTGAACCGGTAACTGCCTTGTTTCTTTGTCTTTTTAATCCTTTAACTTTCTTTCGTCTCTTCTTTAACCTGTAACTCATCATTTTCTCTATCCATCTTTTTGAGCCTAGAGCTTTTCTTCTCTATCTATATTTTTGAGTCCCTCTCTCCATTCCTTCTCTATTTTTTTTTAGCATGTAACTCCCTTTCGTCTGCATCTATCTTTTTTGAGCCTGTAACTACTTTTCTCTCTCTCTTTTTGAGGCTGTAAATACCCTTCTTCTCTATCTATCGTTTTCAAAGAGTAACTCTCTTTCTTCTCTATCTTTTTTATCCTGTAATTCCTTTTTTTCCTCTATTTTTATGAACTTTTAACTCACTTTCCTTTTTTTTTTTTTTAGCCTTTACTTTTGTCTTTTGTCTCTCTTTTTGAGCCTCTAGCTTCCCTTCCTCTCTATCTGTTCGATCTTGTGACTCCTTTTTTTTTTTTTTTTACTTTTCAGCATGGAACTCCCTTTCTTCTGTGTCTTTTTAAACCAGTAACTCTCTTTTTTTCTCGATCTTTTTTTAGCCTTTAACCCTTTTCTTCTGTATTTGTATTGAGCCTATAATTCCCTCTCTTCTCTACTTTCCTGAGCCTGTAACTAGATTTATTACCACTTTTTAAAATCTTATAACTAATTTTTGTTCACTATTTTCTTAAGCCTTTAACTCCCTTTCTTTTTTTTCCTATCTTTTTTAGCTGTTATCTTCCTTTTTTCATTATTTTTTTTTAACCTGTAATTTTTTCTTTTTATTTATATTTTTTAGCCTCTCATTTTTTTCACTATCTATGTTTTTTGAGCCTGTAACTCCGTTTCCTCTCTATCATTTTGAGCCTGTAACTCCTTTTCCTATCTATGTATTTTTTTAGCCTTTAACTCTCTGTCTTTTCTATCTATTTGAGCATGTAACATTCTTTTTCTCTATCTTTTTGAGCCTGTAACTCCCTTTCTTAACTATATTTTTTTACCCTCTCTCTTTCTTTTCTCTGTTTGTTACCCTGTAACTATATTTCTCCTCTTTTGTTTTGCATGTAACTTCCTTTTTCGTCTATCCTTTTGAGCCTGTAACTCCTTTCTTCTTTGTCTATCTTTTGAGTCTGATACTACCTTCTTTCTCTAAATATATTTTTACACTGTAACTCCCCTTTTCTTTTTTTAATCTTTTTGAATCTGTAACTGTTATTTCTACTCTAGCTTTTGAGCCTAAAATGCTTTTTCTTCTCTGTCCTTTTGAGCATGTAACACACTCTCTTCTCTATCTATCTTTTGGAGCCTGCATTTCCCTCTCTTTCTTATTTATCGTTTCGAACTTTGAACTTTTCTCTACTCTATCTTTTTGAGCTTAAAACGCCCTTTCTTCTATATGTTTTTTGTGTGTTTGTTTTTTTAACTCTTAACTCCCTTTACTTTTTTTTCTTTTCTTTTTTAACTATACTTCTCTTTTGTCTTTATCGTTTTGAGCCCACAACTCCTTTTCTCCTCTATCATTTTGAGCTTATAACTCCTTTCCCTCTCTATCTTTATTTATGAGCCTTCATCTTCTTTCCTTGTCTATCTTATTTTAGCCTATACCTCTCTTTCTTGTTTATTTATCTTTTTTAGTTTCTAACTTCCTTTTTTGTCTATATTTTTTAGCTTGTAAATACCTTTCTTCTCTATCTATCTTTTTGAGAGAGTCTAACTGTTTGTTCTCTCTCTCTCTCTGTCCCCATCCCCATGTAACTTTTTTTTTCTCTATCTTTATGAGCTTGTAACTCAACTTCTCTCTCTCTCTCTGTCACCATGTAACTTTATTTTCTCTATCTTTATGAGCTTGTAATTCAACTTTCTTCTCTATCTTATTGAACCTGTAATTCCCTCTTTGTCTATCCTTTCGAGCCTGTACCTCCTTTTTTCTCTATCTTTTTCATCCTGTGTCTCTCCGTTTCTCTATATTTTGGAGCACGTAACTCTCTCTTTTCTTTATCTTCTTTGAGCATTTAGCTCCCTTTCTTCTCTATTTTTTAAAGCCTGTAAATCCTTAACTTCTCTATCTTTCTGATCCTGTAACTAGCTTTTCTCCTTATCTTTTTAAGCCAGTAACTTCCTTTCTTCTCTATTTATTTATTTTTTTTAGACTGAAACCATTTTTTTTCTCTAATTATTTATTTATTGTTATAATTATTATTATTATTATTTTTTTTTTTTTTATTATTATTATTATTATTATTATTATTTATTTTTATTTATTTATTTTTTTTTTTTTTGAGGTTGTAACACCCTTTTTTTCCTCTATCTAAAATTTTGTGCCTGTAATCCTCATTGTTTTTTCATCCATCTTTTTAGCATCTTTCTTTTTTGGCTCTATCTTTTTTGAGCCTGTAACTCCCTTTCCTCTTTGATCTTTTTGAGACTGTAACTCTGTTTCTTATTTATGTATCTTTTTCGGTATGTAATTGCCCCCCACCCCCCCTTTTTTTGTTCTCTGTGTATCTATCTTAGACAGCAACTCTCTTTCTTTTCTATCTATTTTTTTTAGGCTTTAGCTCTCTCTATAACCATCCATCTCTATCTATTTTTTTGAGCCAGTAATTCCCTTTTTTTCAATGCATCTTTTAGAACTTGTAACTTCTTTTCTTTTCTTTCTTTTAGAGCATATAACTTACTTTCTCTTCTATCTGTTTGAGCCTGTAACTCACTTTTATTCTTTATTTTTGAACCTCAAAATCCCTCTTTTATCTTTCTATATCTTTGAGATTGTAACCCCCTTCCTTCTCTACTTTTAGAGCCTGTAAATCCCTCTCTTCCCTATTTTTTTTTTTGGCACTTTAACTCTCTTTCTTCTTTGTCTTCTTTTAGCCTCTAACACACCTTTATTCTCTATCTGTTTGCACCTGCAACTTCTTTTCTAATTTATTTTTATGAGCCTGTAACTTTCTTTTCTATTTTTTTTTTAACCTGTAACTCTTTCTTTTTAGTTCATCTTTTGAGCCTTCAACTCCCTTAATTCTCTAGTTTTTTTTTTCTCTCTATGACTCTCTTTCTTTACCTTTTTGAGACTGTAACTCCTTTTCATCTACCGTTCATGAGTCTATAACTCATTTTCTTTTTTATGTTTTTGAACCTGTAATTATCTTCCTTCTCTATCTTTTTGAGCCTGTAATTTCTTTTTTCTTTTATCTTTTCTAGCCTATTACTTTTTTTCTTCTCTATCTATCTTTTTTCAGTCTGTAACTCCCTCCCTTTCTTATTTTTTTAAATATGTAACTCTTTTTTCTTCTCTATCTTTTTGAGACTATAACTGTCTTTAATTCTTTGTTTTTGAAGCCTCTAGCTCCATTTCGTCTTTATCCTTTTTGAGCTTGTAACTCTCTTTCTTTCTATCTATTTTTATGAGCCTGTAACTCCTTTTCTTCTCTATATTAATTTTTGAGCCTCTATCTCCCTTCCTTTTTTTATCATTTTGAGCCTGTAGTTCTTTTCTTATCTACTTACCTTTTTAAGCTTCTAACTTAATTTTGTGTCTCTCTTTTTGAGCGTGTAAATACCTTGTTTTTTTTCTCTAGCTATCTTTTTGATAATGTAATTCTTTCTGCTTTATCTTTTTGAACCTGTGATTCCGTTTTTTATCTATCTCTATAAGATTGTTCTCTCTTTTTTTTTGTCCCGTAATTCCCTCTTTTGTCTATCTTTTGAAGTCTGTAACTCTCTTTCTTCTCTTTGTTTTCGATTCTGTGACTTTCTTTTTCTCTATCTTTTAGAACATATAACTCTCCTTCTTTTCTAGCTTTTGGAGCCAGTAACTCTCTTCTCTATCTTTTTTTAGCCTTTAACTCCCTTTCTTCTCTTCCTTTTTTGAGCCTGTATCTTCATCTCTTCTCTATTTTTTAAAACTTGTAAATAGCTTTTTTTCTCTATTTTTTAAGTCTCTAACTTACTTTCTTGTCTCACTTTTTTTTGAGCCTGTAACTCATTTTTATTTCTATCTATTTGTTTGAACCAGTAACTTTTTTTCTCTATCTACCCTTACCTAACCAAACTTGTGACCCCCTTTCTTCTCTCTCTTTTTGACACTGTAACTTACTTTTTTCGCTTACTTTTTTCGCGGTTGTAACTCTTTTCCTTCTCTATTTTTCGACCCAAAACTCAATGTCTTTTTTTTTTTTTTTTTTTGAGTGATACTTCCTCTCTTATTTATCTATATTCTCTTTAGCCTGTAACTTCCTTCCATCTCTACTTTTTGAGCCTGTAAATCCTTTTCCTCTCTATCTATATTTTGCGACTTTAACTCTCTTTCTTCTCTAGCTTTTCGAGCATGAAACTCTTTTTCTCTCTATTTGGGCCCGTAACTTAATTTCTAACTTATCTTTTTGATCCTGTAACTATCTCTATTCTCTATCTTTTTGGGTCTGTAACTCTCTTTTTTTTCTATCTATCTTTTGGGGTCTGTAACTCAATTTCTTCTCTATCTTTTTGAGCCTGTAACTCCCTTCTTTCCCTATCTACGTGTTTGAGACTAACTTTCTATCTTCTCTATTCTCTATCTCTATTCTTCTCTATCTTTTTTAGCCTGTAACTCTTTCTTTCTCTATCTTTTTGAGCCTGGAACACATTCTTTTTCTTAATTTTTTAATCTTAAACTTCCACTGCTTTCTATCTATATTTTTGAGCCTGTAACTCCCTTCTTTCTCTAACTTTTAGGCCAGTATTTTTTTTTTTCTCTGACTATCTTTTTGAGACTGTAACTCTTTCGTTTTCATATTTTTTTTTTTAGCCTGTAATGTTATTTACTTCATTTTTTTTAGTTTGTAACATTTCTTTCTAATTAATCTTTTTTTTTTTTTTTTTTTAACCTGTAACGCCCCCTTTCTCTATCATTTTGAGCCTGTAACCCTTTTTCTTAACTAGTTTTTTTCGAGCCTGTAAGTAACTATCTTTTCTATGTTTTTTGAGCCTGTAACTATGTTTCTTTTTCATCTTTTTGAGCTTGTAACATCCTTTTCTTTTCTATATTTTGAGCCTGTACCTCTCTTTCTTCTCCATCTATTTTTTGAGCCTGTAACTTTCTTTCTTCTTTATCTATCTTTTTTATCCTGTGCCTCTCTTCTTTATGTATCCCTTTGAACCTATACTTGTTTTTCTACTGTATGTACCTGTTTTAGCCTAAAACACCCTTTCTTCGTTATCGTTTTGCGTCTGAAACTCTTTTATTTTTCTTGGTCTTTTTAAGCCTGTAACTCCCTATATTTTTTATCCTTTTGAGCATGTAACTTCTCTTCTTCTCTATCTATCTTTTTGTGCCAGTAACTCTTTTTCTTCTTTATTTATATTTTGAGCCTCTATCTCCCTTCCTTCTTTATATTTTTGAGCCTGTAACTCCTTTCCTTCTCTATCTCTTTTTGAGCCTCTATCTTTTTTTCTTCTTGAGCCTGTATTTTTTTTCCCTCAATATACATTTTTCAGAGTGTAACTCTCTTTCTTCTCTATCTTTTTGAGCCTGAAATTTCTTTTTTTTCTCTCTATCGTCATGAGCTTGTAGCTCACTTCTCTTCTGTATCTTTTTAAGCCTGTAAGTCCTTCTTTTGTCTACCGTTTTCAGCCTCTGACTAACTTCTTTCTCTATCTTTTTCATCCTGTGACTCCCTTTTTTATTTTATTTTCAAGCTTCTTTTTAATCATGTGATTCCTTTTTTTTTTTTTTTAAGCATGTCACTCCCTTTCTTCTGTATCGTTTTGAGTCTGTAGCTCTCTTTCTTCTCTATTTTTTTTTAACATTTACCTCCCTTTCTACTCTATCTTTTTTCAGACTGCATCTCCCTCTTTTCTCGGTCTTTTTGATCCTGTAATTCTTTTTCTTCTCAATCTATGTTTCTTAGCTTGTATCTCCTTCTTTTCGTTATCTATCTTTTTGAACCTGTAACTCTTTTTCTACTCTAACTATCTTTTAGAGCCTGTAACCCTCTTTCTTTTCTATTTTTTTAAGCATGTAGTTCACTTTTCTCTCTCTATCTTTTTTTTTTAATTTGTAACTACATTTCTGCTCTACGTTTTTTTTTGTGTTTGTATCTCTCTTTCTTCTCAATTTTTTTTTCTTTTCTGCCTATAACTCCTTTTCTTCTCTATCTTTTTGAGCTTGTAACTTCTTTTATTCTCTACCATTTTTTTTGTTTTGTGCCTGTAAGTCCCTTTCTTCTCTATCTTTCTTTTTGAGCCTCTAACTCCCTTTCTTCTCTATTTTTTTAAAGTTGGTAGCTACCTTTTTTCTCACTATTTTTAGCCGGTGACGTCTTTTTATGTTCAGTATCTTTTTGAACTTGTAACTCCTTCTATTTTCTATATTATTATGCCTTAAAAATCTGTTTTCTTCTCTTTTCTTCGCTCTTCTTCTCTATCTTGCTTAGCCTAATTTTTTTTCTGAATATTTTTGAGCCCGTAACTCGCTTTGCTTCTTTGTTTTTTTTTCAAGCCTGTAAACCCCTTTTGAGCCTGTAATTCCCTTTCTTTTCTATCTATCCTTTTATGTCAGCAGCTCATTTTCTTCTTTGGCTTTATTTTTGAGCCTGTACCCTCCTCCCTTTTCTATTTTTTGAGCCTGTAACTCCTTTTCTTCTTTAAAATATCTTTGAGCTTCAAACATACTTTTTTTTCTATCTTTTTGAGCCGGTAAAAATCTTTCTTCTTTATCTATCTTTTTGAGAGTGTAACTACCTATCCTCTCTCTCTCTCCCTCTCTCTCTCCCTCTCCCTCTCTCTCCCTCTCTCTCTCTCTCTCTCTCTCTCTCTCTCTCTCTCTCTCTCTCTCTCTCTCTCTCCAGAATGTTTTTCCCTTTTTTCTCTATCTTTGTGAGCCTTTAATTCATTTTTTCCTATTTTTCTTTACTTTTAATTCCCTTTTCTGTAACAACCTTTCCTTCTCTATCGATTTTTTAATCCTGTAATCCTCTTTTATTTATCTTTTTTAGACTAAAGCTATCGGTTCTTGCTCTCTCTACTTTTGAGCGTGTACCTGCTTTTCCTCTTTATTTTTTTGAGACTGTAACTCTATTTCTTATCTATGTATCTTTTTGAGCCTGTAACTACATTTTTTCTCTATCTCTATCTCTATTCTCTATTTCTATCTATCTTTCATCTCCATCTTCTTTTGAGACGGTAAGTTCCTTTTTTTCTCCATCTATCTTTTTGAACCATTAACCCCCTTTCTTTTCTCTCAGTTTGACCCTGTAACTTACTTTCTTTGCTATCTTTTTGAATCTGTATTTTTTTTTTCGTGTCCATCTGTTTGGGCCTTTAACTTTATTTTTATTATTTATTTATTTATTTATTTATTTTTTAGCCCAAACTCTTTCTCTTATCTATTCATAGTTTTGGGCTTGTAACGCCTTTCCGTCTCTACTTTTCAGAGCCTGTAAATCCCTTTCTCCTCCATCTATCTTTTTGAGACTGTAACTCTCCTTCTTCTCTTTTTTGGAGGGCTGTAACTCACTTTTTCTTCATCTTTTTAGGCTCATAACTTCATTTTTAATTTAGCTTTTTTGACCTTGTAACTAACTGTCTTCTCTATCTTTCTGAGCCTGTAACATTCTTCCTTACCTTTATTTTTGAGATTGTAACTCGCTTTCTTCTCTATTAATCTTTTGTAGCCTGTAACTCACTTTCTCTTCTATCTTTTTGATCCTGTAACTCTCTTTCTTCTCTGCATTTTTTAGCCTGCAACTCCCCTTTTCTCTATCTTTCTTCTCTATCATTCTAAGCCTATAAAACTTTTTTTCTACATCTTTTTGAGCCTGTACTCCTTTTTTTTTCTCTATCTATATTTTTTAGAGTAGCTCCCTTTCTTGTTATCTTTTTTTCTGTCTGTAATTTTTTTTCTTCTCCATCTTTTTTGAGCCTGTAACGCCCTTTTAGCCCGTAAATTACTCGTCTTTTCAATTTTTTTCGAGCCTAAAACTCCTCTTTTATATCTATATTTTTTAGCCTGTAACTTTATTCCCTTTGTAGAGTGAGTGGTAAGGATACACAAGTTGAGGCAAGGTACTTTATTCTCTAACGTTTCGGTATTAAACCATCTTCAGAGATAATGTACCGGTATTAAACCATCTTCAGAGAGAATGTACCGTACATTCTCTCTGAAGATGGTTTAATACCGAAACGTTAGAGAATAAAGTACCTTGCCTCAACTTGTGTATCCCTACCACTCACTCTTTATTCCCTTTTTATCTTTTTGAGCCTGTAAATTTATTTTTCTTCTCTCTATCTCTTTGAGACTGTAACTCTCTTTCTTCTCTATTTTCTTAGCCTGTAACTCACTTTTTCTCCATCCATTTTTTCTAAAATATCTTTTTGAGCCTGTAACTTCCTTTCTTTTCTATCTTTTTGAGCCTGTAACTCTTTCTTCTCCCTCTTTTTGAGCCTGTAACTTTTTTTCCTAATGATCTATTTCAGCTTGCAACTAACTTTCCTTTTTCTATCCTTTAACTATCTTTCTTCTCTGTCTTTTTGAGTTTTCAGCTTCCTTTCTTCGCTATATTTTTTAACACTTAACTCTTTTTTCTTCTTTATCTATCTTTTTTAAACCTGTAACTCCCTTTCTTGTTTAAATATCTTTTTGAGCCTGTAACTTCCTCTTTTTCTACTGTATCTATCTTTTTGAGCCTAAAACGCCTTTTTTGTATTTATCTTTTTGAGCCCATAACTCCCTTTTCTTTTTTTTTTTTTTCTTTTTTAAGCCTGTAATTCTCTTTCGTCTTTTTTCCTTTTAAACCTTTAACTTCCTTTCTTCACTATTCATATTTTTTAACCTGTAACTCCTTTTTCTTCTTTATTTATATTTATGAGTCTCTAGCTTCCTTCTTTCTCTATCCTTTTGAGCTTATAACTGCCTGTCTTCTCTATCTATGTTTTTGAGCTTGTAACTTCCTTTTTTCTCTGTCTTTTAAGCCTCTAGTATCTTTCTTCTCTATGTTTTTCAAAGTGTAACCCTTTTCTTCTCTATCTTTTTTATCCTGTAACTCTTTCTTCTCTATCTTTATTTAGCCTTTAGCCCTTTTTTTCTTTGTTTTTGGAACCTATAATTAGCTTTCTTCTCTATATTTTCGATTTTATAACTTCTTTTCTTCATTATCTTTTTGAGCCTGTTATTTCCGTTCTTTTTCATCTATCTTTTTGAGCCTGTAACTCCCTTTTCTTTTCTCTCTCTATTTTATTTGAGTCTGTAATCTTATTTTTTATCTATCTTTTTTGAGCCTCTAACATTTTTTTTTCGTTATTCGTTTTTTTGAGTCTGTAACTCCCTTTCTTCTCTATTTTTTGAGTTTATAATTCCTTTTCTTATCTATATATCTTTTTGAACCTGTAACTCTCTTTTCCTGTGTGTATCTTTTTTAGACAGTAACTTCATTTCTTTTCTATCCATCTTTTTTTAACCTCTAAATCCCTTTCTTTTCTATTTATTTATTTTTTTTGAGTTGGTAAGTCCCTTTTTTCACTATCTATCTTTTTGAACCTGTTTTTTCTCTCTTTTTTTTGAGCATGCAACTTTCCTCTATATCGTTTTGAGCCTTTAATTAACTCGCTTTTTTTCTCTGTATCTATTTGATACTCCTTTTCTTCTTTAGTCATCATTTTTAGCATGAAACTCTATTTTTCTTTTTGATCCTGTAACTCCTTTTTTCTTTTATATTTTTGAGTCTGTAACTCTCTCTCTCTCTCTTTTATCTTTTGAACCTGAAACTACGTTTCTTCTCTATTTTTTTAGACTCTAACGTACTCTCATATCTATCTTTGGAATTTGTAGCTCCCCTTTTTTTCTCGGTAACTCTTTTTTTTTCTCTATCTTTTGACCCTATAACTCCCTCTCTTCTCTGCCTTTTTGAGACTGTAGTTCCCTTTCTTATCTATCTTTTTGAGCCTGTAACTCCCTTTTTTATTTTTTGAGATTATAACACTTTTCTCTGTCGTTTTGAACCTGTAAATCCTTTTCTTCTCTATCTATATTTTTAAAATTGTAACTCTCTTTCTTTTTTATCTTTTTGTGTCGGCAACTCCCTTCCTTTTCAATCTCTTCGAGCTTGTAACCCTTTTCTTCTCTATCTTTTTGGCCCAGTAACTCACTCTTCTTCTTTTTTTTTTTTTTTCCTGAAACTCCTTCTCTCTTCTATCTATACTTTTAAGCCTGAACCTCCCTTCCTTTTCTACCTTTTTTGACCATGTAAATTCTTTTCTTGTCTCTTTACCTTTTTGAGACTATAACTCTCTAACTTCTCCATCTTTTTTTTTTTTTTTGTCTAACACACTTTTTCCTTCTTTTTAAGCCTTTAACTTTATTTTCTATTTGATCTTTTTGAGCTTCTAACTCCATTTCTTCTCTATCGTTTTGGCCATCTAATTCTTTCTCTTCTATCTTTTTGAGACTGTAACTTCCTTTCCTAACTATCTTTTTTGAGCCTGTAATTGACTTTTTTTATCTTCTCTTATTTATATTTTTGAACTTGTAACTTCCTTTCTTCGCTATATCTTGAGTCTGTAACTCTCTTTCATCTTTATCTATTTTTTGAGCCTGTAACTCCCTCTTTTCTTTATCCATCTTTTTTAACCTGTAACATTTTTCTACTCTATCTTGTTGAGCCTAAAACGCCCTTTGTTCTCTATCTTTTTGAGTCTGTAAACCTTTTTCTTCTTCTTTACCTTTTTAAGCCTGTGACTCCATTTCCTCTTTATCCTTTTGAGCTTGTGACTTCCTTTTTTCTCTATCCATTTTTTGGGCTTGTAACATCTTTCCTTTTCTCTGTATATTTCGAATCTCTAACTCCCTTCTTCCTCTATATTTTTGAGCCCGTAATTCCTTCTTTTGTCTATCTTTTTTATCCCTAACTCCCTTTCTTCTCTATCTTGTCGATCCTGTGACTCTTTTTTTTTAGCATTTAACTCCCTTGCCTCTGAATCTTTTTGAGCCTATAAATACCTTTCATCTGTATCTATTTTGAGCCTTTAACTCTTTTTCTTCTCCATCTTTTTTTGTGCCTGTAACTCCTTCTCTTCTCTATCTTTTTTGTGCATGTAACTCCCTTTTTTTCTTTATCATTTTTTTTCTGAGCCTGTAACTCAAACTCTTTTTATCTATCTTTTTAAACCTGTAACTCTTTTTATTTATCTTTTGAGCCTAAAACGCCCTTTCTTTTCTATCTTTTTTCAGCCTGCCACTTTTTTTTTTGTCTTTTTAAGCGTGTGACTCCCTTTCCTCTTTATCCTTTTGAGCCTGTATCTCCCTTCCTTCTCTATCTATCCTTTTAGCCTGTAACTCCTTTTCTTCTCTATCTATTTTTTTTAGCTTCTGTGTCGCTTCCTACTCCATCTTTTTGAGCCTGTAACTCCATTTCTTCTCTATCTATCTTTTGAGCCTGTAACTCCTTTTCTTCTCTATTTATTTTTTTTTTAGCTTCTGTCTCGCTTCCTACTTCTATCTATCTTTTGAGCCTCTAACTCATTTTCTTTATCTTTTTGAGCCGGTGATTATCTTTTTTGTATATTTTTTGAGATTGTAACTCCCTTTCTTTTCTATGTTTTCCATCGTGTGACTTGATATTTTTGAGTCTGTAATCCTCTTTCTTTTTATCTATCTTTTTGAGCCTCTAACTTTTTTTTTTTGCTATCTATCTTTTTAAGCCTGTAACATCTTTTTTTTAAATATTTTTGAGCCTGTAACTCCTTTCCATATCTATGTATCTTCCTGAGCCTCTTACTTCCTTTTTTTCTAAAAGGAAGTTACAAACTCAAAAAAGTAGAGAAGAAATATAGTTACAGGATAAAAAAAAGAAGAAGAAGAAAGTGAGTTACAGACTGAAATAGATCGTTAGGAAAGAAAGTTGCAGACCCAAAAAGAGATAGAAGAAAGAGTTATGGGCTCAGAAAGATAGAGAAGAAAGTGAGTTACAAGCTCAAAAAGATAAATTTGAAAAAAATGGATGGAGAAAAAGTAACTTATAGACTAAAAAAAAAAAAAAAAAAAAAGAAGAAGAAAGATAGATACAGTTTCAAAAAGATGAAGAAAAGAGAAATACATTTACAGGCTCAAAAAGAGAGAGAAGGAATAAAGTTATAAGAGTTTTAGGCTAAAAAAAACAACAAAAAAACAAACAAAAAGGAAGAGTAAGTTACAGACTGAAAAAGATAGTGAAGAAAAAAGTTACAAGTTCAAAAAAGATAGAGAAGAAAAGAGTTAAAGACAGAGAAAAAAGATAAGAGGAAAGGGAATTACAGTCTCAAAAATATAGATAGAGAAGAAAGGGAGTAATAGGCTCCAAAAGATATAGAAAAAAAGTGTTATAGGCTCAAAATGATAGAGAAGAAAGAGAACTAAGGCAGAAAAAAAACTAGAGAAAAACGGGAGTTACAGGCTCAAAAAGACAGAAAAAAAGAGTTATAGGGTCAAAAAAGGTAGAAAAGAAAGTGAGTTATACGCTAGAAAAGATTGAGAGAAAAGAGAATTACAATCTCAAAAATAAGGATAATAAAGAATGTTACAGGCTCAAAAAGATAGACAAGACAGATAGATAGTTATAAGGTCAAAAAGCTAAATTAGAAATGGAGCTATGAGCCTAAAAAAGATAAAGAAAAAGTGAGTTACAGCCCCCCCCCCTAAAAAAAAAAAAAAAAAAGAGAACAAGGAGTCACAGTCTAAAAAAAGATATATAAATGAGAAAGGGATTTACAGGCTCAAAAAAGTAAAGAAGGGAGGGAGTTACCAGCCTAAAAATATAAATAGATAAGAGAGGGAATTTCGGCAAAAAAAAGAAAAAAATAGTGAAGAAAATAAGTTAAAGGCTTAAACAGATAGAAAAGAAAAAAATTGCAGGCTCAAAAAGATAGCAAAGATAGTAATTTACAAGCTCAAATTGAGAGAGAAGAAAAGGGGTTAATGGTTAAAAAAGATAGATGGAAAAAAAGGGGAGTTACCCGCTCAAAAAAAAAAAAAAAAAGATATAAAAGGGAGTTACAGGCCCAAAAAATGGAGACAGGAAAGTGAGTTACTGTCTGAAAAAAGATAGGTAGAGAGAAAAAGGTAGTTACGGGCTCAAAAAGATATATAGAGGAGAAATAGAGTTAGAGTCTCAAAAAAAAAATAAATAAATAGATAAAATAAAGAGGAAAGGCAGGTACACGCTAAAGAAAAAAGAGAGAGAACAAGACACGAAAGCTTAGGCTCAAAAAGATAGAGAAAAAAGATTACGAGATGAAAAAGATAGATAGAGAAGAAAGTATTTGTTACAGGCTCAATTGGTAAAGAAGACAAGAATTTACAGGCTCAAAAAGAGGTAAAGAAGACAAGAATTTACAGGCTCAAAAAGAGATAAAGAAGAAAGCAAGTTACAGGCCGAAAAAAAGGTAGAGAAAAAAGCTAGTTACAGGCTCAAAAGACAGAAAGTGAGGGATTTACAAGTTGAAAAAAAGATAGAGGAGAAAGGGTTTTAAATGATAAAAAAGATAGAGAAGAAAGAGAGTTACATGTTAAAAAAGATAGAGAAGAAAGGGAGGTCAATCCTCAAAAAGATAGAGAAAAAAGGGATTCACAGGATCGTAAAAATAAAGAAGAAAGAGAGTTATAGGCTCAAAATGATGGACAAATGGAGGAATTACACGCTGAAAAAATTAAAGAAGCAAAGTGAGTTATAGGCTCAAAATGATAGAGAAAAGGAAAGTTAGAGGTTCATAAAGATAGAAAGGAAAGAGTTACATTACAAATGGATAAAGAAGAGAGATATTTAGAGGTTCAAATAGATAGAGAAAAAAGGAAGTTAGAGACTGAAAAAGATAGATAGAGACGAAAATGAGTTACAGGCTCAAAAAGATAAAGAAGGAAGAGAGATAGAGTTTCAAAATTAATAATAAATAAGAAAAGAAGTTCCAGGGTCAAAAGGATAGATACAGAAGAAAAGAAGCTACAGGTTCAAGAAGATAAAGACAAAATGTAGTTATAGTCTTAAAAAGATAAAGAAGTAAAGGAAGTTACAAGTTCAAACAGATAGAGAAGAAAAAGCGTTTTAGGCTCTAAAGAATATATTGTAGAGAAGAAAAAAAGTTACAGGTTTAAAAAGTTAAATAAAGAAGAGAGAGAGTAATAGGTTCAGAAAGATAGATAGAGAAGAAAGAGAGTTACAAGCTCAAAAAGATAGAGAAGTAAAGAAATTACAGGCTGAAAAAAAGGTAGAGAAAAAAGAAAGTTACAGGCTCAGAACGAAAGATAGAGAAGAAAAAAGAGTTACAGGCTCAAAAACATAAAAAAAGAAAGAGAGTTGCTTAAAAAGATAGTTACGAAAGGGAGTTTCAGGCTGAAAAGCATAGAGAAAAAAGAGAGTTACGGCCTCCAACCTGCTCGAGGAGTACCTCCAAGAAAGAACACTCCGAGTAGCACTCAACGGACAGATCTCCAAGCCAGACAGTATAAGGGCTTCAGTTCCACAGGCCAGTACTATGGGACGTGTACATAGATGACCTGCTCCGTCAGCTTCCAGCAGTGAAGGCGTACGCTGACGACTGTAAGTTTTCACTCTTCTACTTCCGTCAGGACAGCCAGCGTGCCGTCGCCGCCGTCAACAAGCAGCTGAAGGCAGCGGAGGAGTGGGGGAAGGTGTGACATGTCGACTTCCCGCCGAATAAGACACATGCCATGGTCGTCTCTCGATCTCCTGCTGCTTCTCAGGCGGTGGAGGAACAGCTACAGTTTGAGGGGGTTCGGCTGCCCCTTCAGGATACCATCAAGGTCCTGGGTTTCACCATTGACCGGGAGCCGCGATACGAGGGGCACATCACGTCTGTAGCCCGCCAGACCTCTCAACGTGTGTCTTCTCTTCGCAGGGTGGCGGGCAGCCTATACTCCCGAGGCATCCTGACCCTATACAAGACAGATTCACCCTTGTATGGAATATGGTACTTTGGCATGGATGTCCGGAGCCGCCACCAACACTCGGCGCCTGGACGCGTTGCAGAGACGCCCCCTCCGCTTGTTGGGGAAAGAAGTGGAGATTCCTGCGAACATGACGTCTCTCGAGCAACGCCGGGACTTTTCAGCCCTGACTGTTTGTCACAAGACTCAGGTACTGCGCACTCCCTCCCTCACCCACTTGTGCTTGCCGCTACACCCAGCCCACAGGACGAAGCGACAAGCACAAACAAGTCATCACCGCCATCACAGCCATCTATCCCTCACCACCTTTAATCGTTTTTCTATTATTAGCGATCAGGTGGACGTCCATGAGGAAACAAGACTCGTTGGCGACTCAATTGTGCGAGGTCAGCTAGAGGAGTTTTGTGGGTATGTCCCCTCCCGTAGACGGAGATACTGCTTCCCCGGTGCCACTCTGAAAGACATTACTGCCTCGATTGACGACGTGACAAAGGACGCCTCTTGTAATACACTCTATGTCATTCACGCAGGTACCAACGACGTCCAGCACACCCGCTCAGAAGAACTGACGGAGAAATACAAGGAAATGATACAGAAGTATAAAACTAAATCCAAAAATATTATCATTTCAGGCATTCTTCCGAGGATTAAGGCTGACACTCGCTTTTATAACATCGCCTTCAGTACTAATAACAGATTGAAGACTCTCTGCCAACAGGAAAACGTAGCATTTATTGATATGTGGAATGACTTTTATAATGAACACAGACTCTTTCAGAAAGACGGCCTTCACTTGAACTCAGTGGGTTCAGCGAGGATGGGGAGATTACTAAATAACAAAGTTTGCCTCCTCAGACCAAAAAACTGGCGAGCCGTAGCGGAAACACCAGCTTCGTAGAAAGTACAACGCGCACATCTACACATTCAGATAAGATCAGAGCTTGTTATTTTAAACCTCGTAGTTTGCGAAGTAAATTTGATGAGTTGCAAGCTCTTATATATGAAGAAAACTACGACGTCATTGGTATCACTGAAACTTGGATTAATTCAGCGCACAGAGACTACCTGGCCGAGTACTCACCTCCCGGCTATAACTCTTATAGTTGCGAGAGATCTCACCGTACAGTGGGCGGTGTAATGTTATATGTTAAAAGTAATATTAACTCACGTTTGATGCAAACCCCAGCCATTTCAAACATTGATTTCACTTTCATTCATATAGAAAACAAGTCACAAAAAATAACATTAGGTCTCTTCTATCGCCCTCCAGCCCAGTCACCCGCTATAGACGAACAAGTCTATGAACAAATAGCTGACATTTGCTGCGCAAATAATTGCGTAATAATGGGGGACTTCAACCTCCCAGTCACGAGGTGGGGCGAACCATTCTCTGCTCATGCAGGTCGGCAGCTCTACACTAGTTTACTAGAAAGCTCACTCCAGCAACACGTCATGCACCCGACGAGAGGAAACAATATTCTTGATATTGTTCTCACTAATGATGAGAATACAGTCAAAGACCTGAAAGTTGGACCAGAATTTAGCAGTAGCGGCCATCATAGTTTATCTTTTACCATTAACTTTAATAAAACTAAGGTAAATGAAAGTAAAGAAAAAGTGCCTGATTATCGGCGTGCAAACTATGACAGCCTCTGCCTGCAGCTTGCATCCATTAACTGGAATACATTGCTGGAAACACAAGACGTAAACAAAGCATGGGAAGCGTTAGCTACAACGTTAAAGGAAACAGCGAATTTGTGTGTACCGCTACGTAACAGAAGAAACATTAAAAACACCAAACCCAAATGGTGGAACAATGAAATCAGATGCTGCCTTAGGGCAAAGAAAGAGGCGTACCACAAATACAAATTAACACATCACGAAAATGATAAATTAGAACATGACAGACTGCGCAGACAATCGAAGAAGCTGATAAAGCGCAGCAAGAAATCTGTTGAAGCGCAGATAGCAAACTCTTGCAAGACAAACCCGAAAGAATTTTACAGTTACGTAAAAACTAAAAGGGTTCTAACGTCAACAATTGGTCCATTAACGGAAAATGGAAAACAAATACACAATGAAGTAGACATGGCAAATACCCTTAACAATTATTTTTCAACAGTCTTCACGACTGAGGATCACGGTAACCTGCCTATCGTCGCCCCCCAGACACAGGTTGTCACACTGCCAAACTTAATTATCACAGAAAATGAAATCCTCTCAGTCATGAACAGCATGAACGTAAATAAAACACATGGACCAGATAAAATATCACCCAGGCTTCTTAAGGAAGCAAAAAATGAGCTCGTGAAACCACTCACAACTTTATTTAATAAAACGTTACTAGCGGGGAAAGTCCCCAATGAGTGGAAACTAGCAAATGTCACGCCCATTTTCAAAAAAGGAAATAAATCACTCCCAGCAAATTACAGGCCAATCAGTCTAACTTCGGTAGTGTGCAAGCTGATGGAAACAGTAATTAGAAATAAGATTGTCACGTTCCTAGAAGAGAACAAAATAATTAAAGACTCCCAACACGGATTCAGAAACAGGCGCTCCTGCCTAACAAATTTACTAGACTTCTTTTATGAAGTATTTAACTCGTATGACGAGACAAAAGCTGTGGACATTATTTATCTTGATTTCCAGAAAGCTTTCGACACTGTCCCACATAAAAGACTAATAAGTAAAGTAAAAGCTCACGGCATAGCCGGAAATACCCTGAAATGGCTGGGAGATTGGCTCTCTGACAGAAAACAACGTGTTGTTATCAACGGAAAAGAGTCAGAGTGGCATAAAGTAAATAGCGGTGTTCCTCAAGGCTCTGTTTTAGGTCCAGTACTTTTCATAGTATACATCAATGATATTGATGAAGGTATAAACTGTACTCTAAGTAAATTCGCGGACGACACCAAAATAATGAGTAAAGTAGAGTCAGCATCACAATGGCAAGAATTGCAGAGTGACCTGAACAAACTAGCATGCTGGGCGGAAAAATGGCAGATGAAATTTAATGTAGAAAAGTGCAAGTTCCTTCATATCGGAAACAACAATGTCCAAGCTAAATACTCGATGAAAAATGTGCCTCTGGCAAGTACGGAAAAAGAAGTAGATCTTGGCGTTGTTGTATCAAAGGATCTTAAGCCGAGCCAACACTGCACAGAAACAGTGAAAACGGCAAACAAATTAGTAGAGTTCATTGGTAGAACCTTCGAATTTAAATCTGAAAAGGTCATACTTGCCTTATATAACTCATTGGTGCGTCCTAAACTCGAATATTGTGTGCAGTTCTGGTCACCATACTATAGAAAAGACATGGAAAAACTGGAAAAAAATACAACGCAGAGTCACCAAAATGATTCCTAGATTGAAAAATAAGACATATGAGGAACGACTGGAAGAATTAAACCTATTCAGCTTAACAAAGCGCAGGATAAGAGGAGACCTAATCGAAGTTTTCAAAATTTTTTTAAAGGATATAGTAACCTTAACGTTAATAAGTACTTTAACATTAACAATTCCTATACAAGAAATAATGGTTGCAAAATTATACCTAAGCGTTTTAAATCTCACGAAGCTAAGTACTTCTTCTTTAACCGAATTGTTAACATCTGGAATAAGCTGCCCTCTGAAATTGTAAACAGCAGCTCTATTCCGTCATTCAAAAACAAAATTGATAAATATTTAAAAACAAACCCCCAACAGACTCTCTTCTTGTCCGAATAATCTTAACACGTTCTCCTATTAATGTCATAGTTTTTGTGTCTCTTTTATTTTTCAGATAGACATGTAGAGTTCACCATTGTAGGGTGAATAGCAAAATTTCCTTTCATCCTTTCCTGTGAAAATTCCATGCCAGTTTTTCCATACTGCATGGTACTTTTCCCAACTATTTTCCATGCCAGCGAAAGCTGGAGGGAGTGGTGGGTGGGGAGGAGCCTTCTCCTGTACTGTCCTCTCTCTCTTCCCTGTAGATAGTTAGCAGTAGTAACCAAGCAGCCTTGAAAGGACCATTAGGTCTGCTGCTGCTTGGCTCTCCCTTGTATTCCCCTTGTACCGTGTGATTGTGCCTCTTTCCTACAGTTCGCAGCACCAACGAACTTAAAAAGCCTGAGTAGCGCGACTGTGGAATGGGTTCATGGAGGCCACGCCTGATGTGACGCGGATGTCCACACACCAGGCAAAGCGAAACGACAATACTGCCCTCAAGGCTCGTGCCCCTCACGGGAACCAAACTGCGATCGTTTTTATGTATATACTATGTATATTTCATTTACCACTGTATATATGTAACAGTAACTTTTAAAATACATAGCTGTGCACGCCAATGTACAACTTTAAGTTCACTGTAAATAACTTTATATACTATTTTCTTTAAATATATATATATATATATATATATATAGTATATATATATTATATATATATATATATATATATATATATATATTAGAGAGGAACAGGAGTTACAGGCTCAAAACGATACACAGATAAAAAAAAAAAAGAATTTACAGGCTCCAAAAGATAGAGAGAAAAGGGAATTACATGATAAAAAAGTTATATAGCAAAAATAATAGATAGATAAAAAAAAAGAGAATTACAGGCTCAAAAAGATAGATAAAGAAGAAAAAGGGAGTCATAGGCTCATAAAGAGAGACAAAAAAGAAAGGAGTTACATGATAAAAAAAAGATGGGGAAGAAAGAAAGTTACAGCCTCAAAAAGATAGTGAAGAAAACTAGTTACAGGCTTAAAAATATAGAGAAGAGATGGAGTTAGAGGCTAAAAAAAGATAAAAAAACAAAAAAAACAAAAAGGATCAAAGGGCACAAAACAAGATACAAAAGAAAGAGAATTGCAGACTCAGAAAGTTAGAAAAGCAAGGAAGTTATATGCTTAAAAAGATAAAGAAAAAAGAGAGTCACAGGATAGAAAAGATAGAGAAGAAAGTGAGTTATAGGTCTAAAAAGATACCCAGAAGAAGTAGTTACAGGCTCAAAAATATAGAGAACAAAAGTAAATTACAAGCTCAGGGAGATGGGGAAAAATGGGAGTTACAGGCTCAGAAAAATTTAGAAGGTACAGCCTTACACCCTCCATAAAATGAATAAAGAAAAAAAGGTATGTACATGCTCAAAAACATAGAGAAAAAAGAAATCTAGAAGCTTATAAAGAAAGATAGGGAAGAAAAGGAGTTACAGACTCAAAAGAAGAGAGAGAGAGAGAGAGAGAGAGAGAGAGAGAGAGAGAGAGAGAGAGAGAGAGAGAGAGAGAGAGAGAGAGAGAGAGAGAGAGAGAGAGATAGAGAGAGA
>CM035180.1:5220522-5249005 GCA_020233015.1 Callinectes sapidus
TATATATATATATATATATATATATATAATATTGTTATATAGAATAATATCAAGAACAACAAAACAACAACAACAACAACAACAACAACAGTCACACCTACACACACGCTTCATTCACACAGGGTACCTATTCCTACAGCAAAGCTATTGTACTTTGTCAAGGCAGGGGATGGGGGAGGAGGGGGGCAACACAAACACACAGGGTGACTACGTAGTATCATTACGTATTGCTTTTATTTATAAAAGAGACAAATAAAAATAAATAAAATGAAAAATGGAAAGCATATTCATCAAATCACGCTGGATGGAAATCATGCACATTTTCATATTTTCATCTACATATGTTCACGTGAGAAATGTACATAGTGCATCATACGTAATATATATACACATGAATCACAACTCTGATTAAGTTGGTCTCAGGCAGCTAAATCATCAGTCTATCGACCACATCTGGGTGTACGTCATCCAGAAGGGTGGTCTACGTTAGAAAGAGGCCGCAACTCCGGCAATAAGCCGCCAAGGGCCACCTCTCCTCACAATAACGCACACAGTGAAGCAGGATGTGTTCGACAGAGAGGGTGACAGTACATATAGAACATTGTGGTGGGAAAGTGTTTGCTATGTAAGGGAGCATGTGCGTGAAGACGGTGCAGCCCAGCCTGAGGCGTGCGAGGACTACCTCCTCCCTCCTTGTGGGGCGATTGGAGGAAGCCCACTCGCCTAGGATGGGTTTGATGGTGTGTAGGTGGAGGTTGTCCCAGTGACTCTGCCACAGGAGTTTCGCTGATGATTTAACAACTGAGGGACATGACAGCAGATCCCGACGGGGGTTCCACGCTCCCTCGAGCTCTGCATGTTGCTAGCATGTCAGCCTGTTCATTCCGGCGTATACTGGAATGTCCAGACACCCAAATCAGTGAGAAGGATTTACGACTTGAATTTGATTTATTAATGATGTTGCTCTGGATTTAATTTGTATCCGTACGGCCGGACTCTATTGCCTGAAGGGCTGACATAGAGTCCAAAAAACTGATAATTGAATGATGAGATGAATTTAAAGCATAATCTATGGCTTTATCAATAGCAAAGATTTCAGCGGAAAAGACCGATGTATTAGTCGGCAGTCGGACCCAGAGGGCACATTCACACGACCATACACTTGCACCCACACACTCATCCGTCTTGGAGCCGTCAGTGTATATATTTAGGGATAGAGGGAGGCCAGCGATGAGGGCCTAGCGTTGGTGGAGCTCCACCTCGGCAACAACAGCCTTCTTCCCCCTTATCCATGGTGTATTGATAGATGGTGGTGGTTTTTTTCCATGGGGGGAAGAGTGGGCAGTACGAGGCGGTCCGCATTGCCCAGTCTCACGCCCGTTTGTTGGCATAGAACGTTAAGTCTGACAGAGACTGGACAGTGGACAGCATTGTTGAGGTGGTGGTGCTGGCAGACGATTTTGCTTGCTGTGTTGCTGAGGGGAGCTTTCCGGTTTTTTTTTTTATTTTTTTTATCCCATATGCTAACAATAGGGCATCGCTACGGTGTTGCAGTGGTTGTATATTGGTCTCAACCTCCATTCTCGCCACACGAGTGAAGCGCAGGGCTTCAAGACACATTCTCACACATTCATTCTGCAAAACATCTACCAGACCCATACATACATACATACAGACCGACCCATACATCGGTGAGCCATAGTCCAAATAGAATGAATTAAGGACTTGTACACCATTGATAAAGATTTTCTGTCTGCTCCCCATGAAGTACCACGGAGGTATTTGAGGACATTGTTTTTATTACGGCAACGGATAAGTAATTCATTAATGTGGGTCTTCCAATTGAGTCTGCTCTCAAAATGCAGACCCAAGAATTTGACTGAATTTTGAAATGGTATCGGCTGGACTTGAAGAGTTAATTGCAAATCAGATACGTTACATCTAGTGAAAACAACGCCGATACATTTAGCAACGGAAAACTTAAATCCCCACAAAGAGGCCCAATGCTGAACGGAATCAAGAGCGTCTTGAATCCGCCCCGCCGAGAACTGAGCGTTAGGCGAGGAGTGCCATAACGCGCAGTCGTCAGTGTACAGTGATTATTTAAGATTCCTGGAGACGGGAGTTGTGGACAGAATATCATTAATCATAATACACAATGATATAGGACTAAAAACACTACCCTTCTGCAACCTGTTCTCCTGGACGAAAACGTCCGAAATTACGTTACCAGGAAGCTTGACAGGGAATGTTCTGACATGTAGGAAATTATAAACAAAAATGGGCAAGTTACCTCTGAAGCCATGAGCATAGAGTTTCATGAGGATACCGTATCGCCATGTCATGTGGAAGGCTTTTTGGAGGTCTAGGAACACCCCTATCATGATTTTTTTTTTTTTGGCAAATGCCTCTGAAATGCAATACTCCAGGTGTATTAGCTGATTCATCGTGCTTCGGTACTTCCGAAATCCCGTCTGTTCATCACTTAACAAACCGTTCGCTTCTAAAACAAAAGGCAGCCTACGCTTTACCATATGTTCCATGACCTTACATAGACAGCTCGTGAGCGCAATAGGGCGAAACACACTAAGGTCCGTAAGGCGTCCAGTCTTTTGGGGGATTGGGATGGTATGTACAAAGTCCCAAGACTTAAGAAATGTGTGGGTGGTCCATATTTTGTTGTAGAGGAATAGTAATTTAGTTATGGAATGGTGGCCAAGATGTTGTAGCATATTATATGAATTATTATCTGGACAGGGAATGGAGCCTTTACAATATTTCAGGGCAAGGAGGAGTTCATCTAACCTAAACTCTGCGTTGTAGTCCGAGTTTACGCATTCCGTGGCAAGGTTTGGGACTGAGAGTTCTGCCTCCTCCTTGAGGGGGAGGAAGGCTGAGATATAGTAGGATGAACTGCTTGCCTGATAAAAATGATGGGCTATTGCATTTGCTATTTCTTCTTTCTTGTCAATTATATTGTTGTTTAGGGTTAGAGTATTTATTAGATTATATGTTTTTTTTTAATTATTTATTATTATTATTATTGTAGCGGCTCCCACAACTGAGTCTTCGAACCGTCGCTTACCCAGCTCGAGCTCTCTCCTGTTACCGAGGACTCGAGGCACCATTCCTAGAGCTCGAGCAGACGGGTTGGCCTGGCGTGACGTGGACGACCAATCAGCGTGAGCCGGAGTCGAGTTGGTGAGGCGAGGCTACCAAGGAAGAGGTTCTCACCTGGCAGCTAACACGTCTACATCGCTCCTGTCTCGCATTGTTAGCTGTACCTGCTTCCTTCAGTAAACTGAGCCACTTTCTACGTGTTTACTTCCGAACCACTACAGTGGTGACCCCGGAGTGACACGCGCCGACAGTCGCCATGCCTTCGGAAGACAAGGAGCAGCAGAATGCAGTGTCTCTCAAACTGCCGACGTTCTGGACCTCTCAGCCGCAAGTGTGGTTCGAGCAAGTGGAAGCCCAATTTCACATCCGCCAGATTACCGTGGATGCCACCAAGTATTACTACGTGGTCAGCTCGCTGGACCAGGAAGCAGCCGGACGTATCATCGATTACTTACGCCAGCCGCCAGCCGACAAGAAGTACGAGGGCATCAAGAAGCTTCTTATCAGCACCTTCGGTCTCAGTAGGCGGGCCAGGGCAGCGAGGCTCCTGCACATGAACGGACTTGGTGACCGCAAACCATCCGACCTCATGAACGAGATGCTCGCTTTGTTGGATGGACACAGGCCCTGCCTTCTCTTCGAACAACTTTTTCTTGAGCAAATGCCCGACGATATTCGACTCATCATCGCCGACGACGACTTCACCGACCCCCGCGAGCTTGCGGCACGGGCAGACGTGCTGTGGCAGGCCAAGCAGCAGGGTGAAGTCACTCTTACCAACGCTGTGTCGCGAACTAGTGTCTCCAGTGGCGGTGTGACTACTACTTCGCCCGATACAAGTGTTCACAGTGATGGTGTAACAGGGACTGTGTCTGTGAATGCCGCCAACAAGACTAAGTGGTGCTACTACCACCAGAGGTGGGGCCCGGTAGCCCGCCGTTGCCGCCCACCATGCACGTATCCGGGAAACGCCCTGGCCGGCCGTCGGTAGTAGCCACTGCCGCCGGCCACGATCACCGCCTCCTGTATCTCTCAGACCATCACTCGGGGCGGCGTTTCCTTGTTGACACGGGGGCTGAGGTTAGTGTTCTACCTCCTTCTGGCCCTGATACTCGCTCGGGGAAGACAGGTCCTCCCCTGACGGCCGCCAACAACAGCACCATCCGGACTTACGGGACACGCAGGATAGCCCTCAACTTCAACTCTTGTCGCTTCCAGTGGACCTTTACCATCGCTGACGTCTCGCAACCCCTGCTTGGTGCGGACTTTCTTCGGGCACACTCTTTACTGGTTGATGTGAAGGGGCGACGCCTCGTTAACTCTGAGACGTACGAGTCATTAAACCTGCGCCCCGCTGCCTGGCCTGCACCCCACCTCGGCTCGGTGACCTGCTCCGACAATGAGTATGCCAAGATCCTGGCGGACTACCCGGACATCCTGACGCCGCAGTTCCAGTCAGTCACACCGAGGCATGGGGTTATGCACCATATCCCCACCACTGGCCCACCTCTCCACGCACGTGCTCGTAGGTTGCCTCCTGACAAGCTCCAACAGGCCAAAGACGAGTTCTGCAAGATGGAGGATATGGGCATTGTGCGACGCTCTGACAGCCCATGGGCGTCTCCGCTACACATGGTCCCGAAGTCATCTGGAGGCTGGAGACCTTGTGGGGACTATCGCCGTCTGAACAAGGTTACGACAGCCGACCGTTACCCAGTCCCTCACATTCAGGATTTCGCTGCAAACCTTGACGGTGCCCGAATCTTTTCAAAAGTCGATCTGGTACGCGGCTACCACCAGATACCTGTCCACCCTGACGACATCCAAAAAACAGCCATCATTACTCCCTTCGGACTGTTCGAGTTTTTGCGTATGCCTTTTGGACTCAAGAACTCCGCTCAGGCTTTTCAACGACTGATGGACAAGGTGGGCCGTGGTCTCGACTTTGTGTTCATCTACCTCGATGACATCCTAGTTGCCAGCCCCTCACGTCGGGAACATCACGCACACCTCCGGCTTCTCTTCCAGAGGCTCCACGACCATGGACTCGCTGTCAACCTCGCCAAGTGCCAATTTGGTCGCAGCTCCATCGATTTTCTCGGTCATCGCGTCAGTCATCACGGCGTGGTGCCACTTCCTTCCAAGGTCGCAGCTGTTCGCGAGTTCCCGAGGCCTTCTACACTACGGGGACTGCAAGAGTTTGTCGGCATGGTCACTTTCTACCATCGCTTTGTGCCGGCAGCCGCGAGGATCATGCAGCCGTTATTCAAGATCTTGGGTAACAAGCCTAAAGTGCTTCTTTGGGACGAGGCGGCTACGACTGCGTTCGAGAACGCGAAGAGGGCGCTGGCCGAGGCAACGATGCTAGTGCACCCACGGACTCATGCGCCAACGGCCCTCACGGTTGACGCTTCCGAAACAGCTGTGGGGGGAGTTCTGGAACAACTCATCGCTGGCGCCTGGCGACCTCTTGCCTTTTTCAGTCGTCACCTGCGTCCTCCGGAGCAGAAGTACAGCGCATTTGACCGGGAGCTCCTCGCTCTCTACCTGGCCGTCCGTCATTTCCGTTACTTCCTTGAAGGCAGACCTTTCACGGCTTTCACGGACCACAAGCCTCTCACCTTCGCCTTTGACAAAGTGTCGGACCCTTGGTCAGCCAGACAGCAACGCCACTTGGCTTACATCTCCGAATACACTACCTGCCTCCAGCATGTATCCGGGAAGTCAAATAAGGTCGCGGATGCACTTTCGCGTCCCGCTATCAGTGCTGTCACTGCAGGTATTGACTACGCGGCTTTGGCGGCCGCCCAACGGGAGGATGAAGAGATGCTCGCCTATCGTACTGCTATCTCGGGCCTGGTTTTAGAGGACGTGCGTTTCGGGCCTGCTAACACCACACTACTCTGCGACGTATCGACGGGACAACCGAGGCCCATCATCCCTTCTGCCTGGCGCCGCCGTCTGTTCGAGATGGTGCACGGCCTCGCACACCCTTCCATCCGAGCGACAAAGACACTGATGGCGGCCAAGTTTATGTGGCATGGTCTTCGTAAACAAGTCGGAGACTGGGCTAGGGCGTGCATTCCTTGTCAAACCTCCAAGATTCAGCGACACACCAAAGCTCCGCTTCAGAACTTCCCTCTCCCGGACCGCCGCTTTGATCACGTTCACGTCGATATTGTCGGTCCTCTCCCGCAATCCAGAGGTTGCACTCACCTCTTCACCATCGTGGATCGATTTACGAGATGGCCGGAAGCTATCCCGATTTCAGATACTACCACCACTAGTTGTGCCCGTGCTTTCATCGCCAACTGGATCGCTCGCTTCGGGGTGCCAGCTGATATCTCCTCAGACCGTGGAGCTCAGTTCACGTCTGGCCTCTGGACCGCGATGGCTGAACTCCTGGGCACGAAACTACATCACACGTGTGCCTATCATCCCCAGTCTAATGGCTTGGTGGAGCGCTTTCACCGACACATGAAAACATCCCTCAAGGCTAGACTAAACGGGCCGGATTGGTTGGACGAGCTTCCGTGGGTCTTGCTGGGGATACGCACTGCTCCGAAGGAAGACTTGGCTGCCTCATCTGCGGAGCTGGTGTACGGCGCCCCGCTTACGGTACCAGGTGATTTCATCCCAGCCAACCGCGGACTGCAGGACTCCCCGTCCACCATCCTCCTTCGGCTGCGCGAGAAGATGGGGGCTCTGGCTCCTGTCCCTACATCGCGCCACAACCTTACTACCGGGTACGTTCCATCCAACTTGTTAAACAGTCAGTATGTTTTCATTCGCAGAGATTCGCTTCGTACACCGCTGCAGAAACCTTATGAAGGGCCGTTCCGGGTCCTGCAACACCACCCTAAGGCGTTCGTCATTGACTATGGTGGCCGTCGCGAGACTGTCTCGGTGGATCGCCTCAAACCGGCCCACTTGGATATCAACGAGCCGGTGCTGGTGCCGCAACCGCGCCGTAGAAGGCGACCTCAGTCTCGACAGGTCCCGCACAGGACTTGACTCTCTGGGCCCGAGGACTTTGTCGCCGGCCTCCCATCTCCTGTGCTCCGGTTCTGGGGGGGAGTTGTGTAGCGGCTCCCACAACTGAGTCTTCGAACCGTCGCTTACCCAGCTCGAGCTCTCTCCTATTACCGAGGACTCGAGGCACCATTCCTAGAGCTCGAGCAGACGGGTTGGCCTGGCGTGACGTGGACGACCAATCAGCGTGAGCCGGAGTCGAGTTGGTGAGGCGAGGCTACCAAGGAAGAGGTTCTCACCTGGCAGCTAACACGTCTACATCGCTCCTATCTCGCATTGTTAGCTGTACCTGCTTGCTTCAGTAAACTGAGCCACTTTCTACGTATTTACTTCCGAACCACTACATTATTGTTTTATTATTATGGAATTTTTTATATTTTTTTATTATTAAGTATGTTTATTGTTTGCCAGACTCTTTGAGGGGTGGTGTGCGGTTCACTGATGATATGAATTGTCTGAATGAGTCTGATTTTGCATTACGGATGACTTTCCTTGCCTGAGCCCTTGTCCTTGCTTGACTGGGCTGCTGGCTGAAATGCCTGTATCGCTTATTACGCTCACAAAGTGCTTGTCGGCAATCCGTTGTCCACCATGAAACTCCAAGCTTAGTGTGAACTGCAGAAGTCTTCGGAATACAAGCCTCAGCGGCGTGTATTATGGATCGTGATTCGTTACTGACCATCGTGCCAATGTCCTCGCCAGATATATCCACGTCGGCAATCCCACGGAAGGTTGCCCAATCTGCTCTCTTAAAATTGAACTTGGGAGGGCGGGGCGTGGGTGAGATGTCGCGTGAGTAAGAGATACAGATGGGTAGATGGTCACTTCCGTGGAGTCTTCGATGACTTCCCAGGAGATGTCAGGGAGTATATTTGGCGATAACAATGACACGAGTAGCACTTCCATCGTTCAGAAGACAGAGGTTAGTCTGCAACATAATGTCAACTATCTGCTCCCCACGTACACTTGACCTCTCACTTCCCCATTGTTGATGATGGGCGTTAAAGTCGCCCAGTACTAGCTTGTTTCCCTGAAGCTGGTTAATAAGAGAGGTATTATCGTCATCAACAATGGGGGGCATTGGGAGGCAGGTAGAGAGAACAGTAGCTAGGTACTTCTTGAATCTCACCCTGCACGCGACAGCTTCCAGAGGTATATTCAACGTCACTTCTGTTTGTGTTAGTGTTTTTTGTATGTATATGGCAACGCCGTGTCCCTCATATCTTCTATACAGATAGTAGTGTTTTAGCACTGTAGGATCAGATTTATCCTGCATTCTCGTCTCCTGTACACAAATAACAGACGGCCTGTGTATGTTCACTAAAAGTGAGAAATATGAATCCTTATTCCGAATACTTCCATTGTAACACCTTCAACATTATGACTTAAGAATGGTGGTGGCAGCCTTGTTTCTTGGTCCTTTTTCGCTCAGATGACCTGCTGGGGGACCTCTCCCGGCCCTTACTAATGGTGACATCCACTGGGTCATCAATCATTAACTCCCGCAGCTCGTCAAGAGGGAGCGAGTGTGAGAACTCCTCCTTGAGGGCGTGGGAGTAGCGACGACATGGGAAGGGCGAGTGCGTTCTAGTTTTGTTAAATTTAGTTTATCAACCTAGTCAGTCTTTTCACTCTTACTGGGAGCACGAGAGATAGCGGACAGAAAAGGAGCAGAGGAAGTGATAGGAGCAGAAGTTTTAGTTGAAGTGGAGGTAGCTTTAGCTTTTTTTAAATTTTTATTCATATTTATTATTATATTTGTTTTATTTGGCCATCACCCAATCATGGGTATTAGGGCATTTTATTATTTTGACTTGTTATATTTGTTTTATTTATTTACAAGTGCAATTTTTTGTTTCTTTCATTTATTTGTCTTTTCATTGTTATATATATATATATATATATATATATATATATATATATATATATATATATATATATATATATATATATATATATATATATATATATATATATATATTTGTTTTATATTTTTATATATGAGAACATAAACAACAACAGCAGCAGCAGCACCAGCACCAGCAGCAGCAGCAGCAGCAACAACAACAACAGCAACAACAAGAACAACAACAACAACAGTCACACCTACACACACGCTTCATTCACACAGGGTACCTTTTCCTACTACAAAGCTATTGTCCTTTGTCAAGGGAGGGAAATGGGGAGGGAGGCGACACACAAACACACAGGGTGACTACGTACTATTGCTACGTATTGCTTTTTATTTATAAAAGGAGAAAAAATGGAAATAAATAAGTAAATAAATAAGAAAAAAATAAAAAAATAAATAAAAAAATAAAAAATAAAAAATAAATAAATAAACTTTGGAAAACATTTAAATCAAATCACACTGCATAGAATTCATGCACACTTTCATACTTCAACATGTAAATGGTGCATCATACATAAGGCGTTTTCAGTGGCGTCCATCCCAACCGCGCTACACCCGAACGCCTTCCAGAGCAAGACCGGTGAAACCCGGACGCATGTGCTGAAGGCTGCGGAACAGGTGCCAACTTTTCCAGCTTTAAATCAATAAAAACTTCTATTCTGAGGCGCATGAATATATGATAGATAGTATTATGTAAGCAAAATAAATGTAGTAACTCTTTTCTCATACCGAAATTAAAAGGAATTCTCCATGTGGTTAGGATTTAATGTATGACATTGGGCCTACATTCTCGGGTGCAGCTAGACCCCGAACAAAGTTGCTGATTGGCTGCGAGACTCACACTTCCTCATACTGATTTTTTCAAAGCCTTGTGATTCCGACTTCGACTTCCAGTTGTGTGAACCTTTTGTATTTTACGGATTTTGAAAGTAAAAGTACTTGTAAAATATAAAGATGATAGAATATTTACAGTGTTGCTTGCTAATGACAGGTTTATAACAATAATGTGGAAAATTTTGTTATATTCTTTATGGTGTTGCTCTGAAAACTTTGGACGAACGAACACAGCCTCACAGCCAGGCAAGCCGTCACTGGCCGCCAGTCGTCTACTGACTCCCTCCCGTTGCACTTCTCCCAGTTCAGTGGACAACGCGACAGAAATGTCTCAATAAACGTAAGTACTGAATAACAAGCAATCACAAATGGTATAACGCCTTCTCTGGCATGTTGTGCATTAATGGTTAATCGGTATATTGCCTGTATTACTTACTGTAGTAAAATGTGATAGGACAAGCGACACCCACAATATCTGTTTTTCTTACCCCTAGTATTTGGTCCCAAATACCGCCACAGGCGCTCCCTTATTACTAAACCGCTTCTTACACTTTATAGATTCATGTGTGACATCTGGAGGGCACAGATGATAGCCAGGAGCCATTGCCAGCTGTTGAGCAGGACCCTGGTGGCCCTCCATCACCTAACCCCTGAACTACACACACCGCTGTTGCTCCCGTCGCACCTCCAAGAGGGACCACCACGATCATCAATCACCCGCTGGACCACCACCACCACCATCCACTGTTATGACACAAGCCCTCAGAGCACGAACTAAAAGAATTAGATCAGAGAGTGAGAAGATGAATTTTAGACACTAAAAAGTATGAATAAATCAATGCAAAGAATAAAATATAAATAGAGAAAAGGAAGTGTTTTTTTTATTTGGGGGATGGGGCTTGAATGTAAATCGATATCATAAATAGTTTACCACAAATTACCATCGAAAGCTCCAAGTATTAAACAAAACAAAGTCCTTATCATAGGGTCAGTCTTTCCAAGTCCTTAGTCAGAAAATCGGCAATTAGGCCACATTGAGAAACAAAAAGTCAGGAAATTAAAGAAAACAAGTTTGATATCATCTATGCAATTTGTTTATATATTCTTTTCCACGGTAAATATATTTGAAATCCCTTAAAAACATTCCCTCAAACTTTTACTCCTTTTTGGGTGAGAGATGTTTTTTTTCGATGCTAACCCTGCATTGGAGAGTCTAACCCTCTGAGGAGTGAGGAATAGTGATTAATTAAAAAGTCAGCAGCATTAACCAAGCCTGATGTCCAGTACAAATTCTTGTCATAAAGTCATGACTAATAAGCACATTTTCACAGTTGCTAATTTCTAATGTAATTACCTACTTTATATATGACATCAGCTGCGAATAGTTTTAAAATGAAATTGGTTTCTTGTAGAAATCATTTCCAGGTTATAATATGGTTAGGCTAGTTTCTTTAATTTTAAAGGTAAGGTTAGGTTAGTTTAGTGTCATTAAAAAGTTATGATTTCTAAATTTGAAAAAGCATTAAATATTGACTGGAAAACAAACTTGTCTTGAAAAGTAGCAAAACTTTATTCTGGCTTGGGAGGATATCAGTCCTCTGCCGTGTGGTGAAATGAGGACGCCTCAGCGGCGCGCGGCGTGATAGGGCGAAAATGAAGAGTACGACAGTTTTTTTTCGGCCGGAAACGAGGGAGGGTCGTCTGGCAGTGTTGCTATCGTTTCCAGTGGCCTCATAATTCTCAAAGGCGAACAGGTGTTCGGGTAAAAGACGCCACTTAAGACGCCTATAATATATACACATAAATCACAACTCTGATTAAGTTGGTCTCAGTCAGGTAAATCATCAGTCTATCAACTACAACCGGGTGTTCATCACCCAGAAGGATGGTCTGCGTTAGGGAGAGGCCGCGACTCTGGCAATACTCCGCCAAGGGCCGCCTCTCCTCACGATAACGCACACAGTGAAACAGGATGTGCTCGATAGAGAGGGTGACATTACATATAGAACATTGTGTTGGGAAAGTGTTTGCTATGTAGGGGAGCATGTGGGTGGGGAGGGTGCAGCCCATCCTGAGACGTGCGAGACTACCTCCTCCCTCCTTGTGGGGCGATTGGAGGAAGCCCACTCGCCTAGGATGGGTTTGATTGTGTTTAGTTGGAGGTTGTCCCAGTGACTCCGCCACAGGAGTTTCACTGATGATTTAACAACTGTGAGACATGACTGCAGATCCCGACGGGGGTTCCACGCTCCCTCAGGCGCTGCGGCAGACCGAGCTAGCATGTCAGCCTGTTCATTCCCGCGTATACTGTCCAGGTACCCAAATCAGTGAGAAGGATTTACGACTTGAATTTAATTTATTAATGACGTTGCTATGGATTTAATTTGTATTCGTACGGCCGGACTCTATTGCCTGAAGGGCTGACATAGAGTCCGAAAAAAATGATAATTGAATGATGATATGAAATTAAAGCATAATCTTTGACTTTATGAAATGAAAAAAAATCAGCGGAAAAGACCGATATATGAGTCGGCAGTTGGAACCTGACTGCACATACACACGACCATACACTTGCACTCACACATTCATCCGTCTTGGAGCCGTCAGTGTATATATATGTAGCGATGGAGGGAGACCAGTGATGAGGAGATGGAAGCGTTGGTGGAGGTCCACCTCGCCAACAACTGCCTTCTTCCCCCTTATCCATGTTGTGTAGATTGATGTTCGTGGTTTCTTCCATGGGCAGGGTGGGCAGCACGAGGCGGGGCGCCTTGTCCAGTCTCACGCCCATTTGTTGGCATAGAACGTTAAGTCTGACAGAGACTGGACGGTGGACCGCAGTGTGGAGGAGGTGGTGCTGCCAGATGATCTTCCTTGCTATGTTGTCGAGGGTAGCTTTCCGGGCGGTCTTTATTCCATACGATATGAGTAGAGCATCGCGACAGTGTTTCAATGGTGGTATATTGGCCCCAACCTCCATCCTCGCAACACGAGTGCAGCGCAGGGCCCAAAGACATATTTGTACACATTCTTCAAAACCTCCAACCTCCACAATGTTGGTTCCGCCCCAGACCCATACATCGGTGAGGCATAGTCTAAATGAGAACGAATTAAGAACTTGTACACCATTAATAAATGTTTTCTGTCTTCTCCCTACGAGGGTATTTAAAGACATTGATTTTTTTTACGGCAACGGATAAGTAATTCATTAATGTGGGTCTTCCAATTGAGTCTGCTGTCAAAATGCAGACCCAAGAAACTGACTGAATTTTGAAAAGGTACCGGCTGGCCTTGAGGAGTTAATTACAAACCAGGTAAGTTACGTCTAGTGAAAACGACGCCAATACACTTAGCAACGGAAAACTTAAATCCCCACAAAGAGGCCCAATGCCGAATGGAATTAAAAGCGTCTTGAGTAAAGTGCTTGGGCCTGTGTGTTCTTCCCCAGGTCATGACGGGTTAGCCTTTTTAAAGGAGGTGGTCTCCTCTCTCTATTATATAATTTTTACCTGTCTTTGCTTTTTTTTCTCTTTTTTTTTTTCTTGATTTTTTTTAATTCATTTTTTTATTTGATTCGTTTTTGTTGATTTTACCGGTTTTATAGGATTTCACCCGTTTGGTAGCAGCGCCATATGACCCTGGCTGTTGCGGCACATACTTCAAATCAGTCACTCACTCACTTACCCTACATTGTGAAGGAGAAAAGGTACTGCTTTTTTGGCCAGACCGCTCATCACAGTGCAAATACCACCTCCTCTCCGCCCACGTGTCACAGGAGGAGGTAGAAAAATTCCTTTATCATCTAATCCACCGCCTCATGTTCATCTCTCTAAAAAGAGAGTATCAAATTTGTGGCGGGCGGGAGGATGGAACGTCGCTTGCAAGACAGTCGCTCACTGAATAATACCCAGTCACCCTCGGCCGTAGCATTTATTCATTTTATTTATGCCGAATATGAAGTAATATCACAATAGTCTTCTCCTGAGTGAGTCTTATTGAGAGACTTATAAGTCACTGGCCTGAAATCCCTGCCCCCAGCCGTTTCCATAGCTACTGCGGCTAAGAGATTCATCATTTGCCCTCCGTACATGCAGGTGTTACACAATCGGAGTAGAATATGGCAAAATCAACTCTTGGATCTGGACCAGGTCTTGACGTGGGGGAAAGGGGACTGTAATATAGATAAGTGCATTCTCAGTATAGGGGGATTATGGCGTCATAGATGGGATATTTACCGGGAAAATCGAAGCGGGGACCGAATCTAAGGGACAACTTGCAAAAGTGTTCATCGCTCGTGCAAAGACCTATATGTACGCTCAAATACGCTCGGCGTAAATCCTTATTATATCAAAGCAAGCTACCACCCTTGAAATACCGGGGATATTGACTCTTCAGTTGATTTTGGGGGCCGATGGTCAATTCCTCATTGATACTATGAATCATGTACCGCACATCTCCTTCTTCAATGTTAGTCTGAGGTAAAAAGGTGTATAGAAGAAATTAATGCTCAGGGGCGGCGTGGGCCGTGGCCCAGACCTCTATGCGGGCTGAAAAATCCTGTTTGGGGATTCTGTAGAAAGTCTTCGGTTGATTAAGGCCACATTGTAATCTTTGTTAGGATCTAATTTTAGCGGGGGATTCAGATTGTTTTCGAACTGAGCAGGTGTGTTATCGGTATACACGTCATGGTTCCCTAAATTAGTTAAATAAATGTAATGTTCGTCATTCTCCATGGTTAGGTGATGACTAAAACCCCAATCCCTTACAAAGTAACATTTATACACAGTTTTGGGGGGATACATGTCCTTTTATTGATTATTGTTGTTCAGATAAGCGAACCAGTACAGTTTTAATGCCAAAAGGTTTAAGTCTAGTGGATAAAGATTGTATACCTGGTAGGTAAAATACTTGCTACTCATTGTCACATCGCCCACGGCATCCAATTCCTTCTGGGAAGTAGATATTTTTTACATCCTTGTGTCCCATGATCAGAGTAGCGAGCTTCTTGAGACAGGTCTTGAAATGTTGCCGGTGGTTGAGCTTGGTATCCGCTCTCAGTCCCGCGATGTAGTGTCCATCGCTCGAGGAGTTCACAGCTTCCCTGGCACGATTGTCTTCCACGGCCTTGCCTCAGCCGAACTGCGTCACACAGGCAGTGAGGTATGGAGCGTTGTCTTCTTCCAGCGCTGCTTGTGTAATCGAGGTTTCTGGGGGGTCTCTGCTGCTCACCACGGTTTGGAAAAAGTTTACAAAGACGATTTCGGCGGCTGTATGCAGTTTCATGGGGATAGACGTGATGCAAGTCTTTCATGAGGCCGAAAGTGTCACATCGCACCGAATTGATTGCATATATCAGGCAATTTCCACGATTGGTCAATTGTTCACCGCAGAAGCTTCCTGTAAGTGTTTGGAGGTCCATGACGAGAACGTATCAGAGGCGTGTAGGTTGCTTGCCTGTATGAAACAGAACTGGAGATCATGACCTACATGGGAAGTGGTTTGATTAGCACTTGCTTCTGCTGAGAAATGCCAGACACCGCTAAGTGTGGTGTTTATGTAACCCGCGCCACTCTCCGGCTGTTGCATTCCAGTAGCGGCTGGACCGGCACCTGCCCTCCTATAAGAGAAGCCAGATGCCGCTAAGGGGAGATATCTTTAAGTTTTCTTTCCCGCTGACTGTCCGCGTGTTTTTTTTTTTTTTTTTTTTTTTTTTTTTCAGTAGGCTAACCACGATCCACCCACCAGTTTTTGTTTTCTTGAGCATTTCTGATACTCTGACGATCGAGTTGAGTGAGGCGAAATAACATAGCCACCACAGGCTTCTGGGTCTTCGGGAATTTACCCCTAGCACTGGCTAGCGTATACATAAGCTCTGTCATATTTAACCCGGAGAAGGGAGGAAGAAAATTTCCCCGTTCATCCCATGCGACATTAGGTTTACCACCCAACATTTTAAAGAGAGATATTCCATACTCACGGTGAGCGCAAATGACGCAAATCAACTCGTTTAGTGAAGGATTGTTTCCGCGAGGGGAATTCCCCGACACGCGCCTTGGGGAGACGGTTATGCCAAGTGAGGTGGTGGTGGTGGTGGCGGTGGTAGTAGCTGCAGGGGTGGTAACAGATGTGGTGGTTGGAAAAATGTATTTCTGTGCTATCAAAACATGGACGAGGCAGAACTCACTCATCTTTTTAAGTAAATTGGTTATTATACTAGCCGCTAAGGGTAGCAACATCGTTAAAATGCTTCCCCCACGCTTAGAAAGTAAAATCGCTTTCTTCTTAAGAGCGGGGTCTCTTTCAAAGCCACTTCACGAATGTCGTTTTTATTTTTTTCATTTTTTTTTCTAAAATGAGTTTTCTAATTTTTTAAAATTTATTTTTCTAAAATTAGTTTTGTCGGTCAGACGTCTTTTTAAAAAAATGGAAAAAAATGTCCGAAATACACTCTAATTCGTATCTTTTGAGTCCTTGAATCACTTCCTTTCGTAGTTGGGGTGATATATGTGTGAGGAGAACATATTAAGTTGTTATTTTGAAGTATCAAGGGGTAAATCGGCTTTGCTTATCCAAGAATCGAATTTGGCAGAATAACCTCGCCAGTGCACCAAATATTGTCTCTTCCCTCGGTATATCCTAGAATGTAAAACATTGACTTAAAAATTCTCACGAAGTTACGTTTTCACAAGTTCCTCACGGTAAAAAAAACCACCCCTCACTTCCTCGCTCACTAAATTTTTCAAGTAATAAATGAGAATTTTCTGTGTCACTTCAATGCGGGTGACTTTGAATAGTTCTTCCGTGTTTTGGACGCGGTAAGTCTTACTAAACTGATATTGCATGCGGGAGATCGTTTGTAAACGTACTATATCGCCCACTGTTAGATCGATAGTGAACCTTTTCTTTTGATTTTTATACATGCGTTTAAATTGATTTTTGATAAGAGACAGTTCACGTCAATCATGAACTTGAGCCGGGGTTTGTTTTCTACCCAAGCCGCGATGCGGGTTATGATTTTACGTTTCCACTAGTGTCGGTAGTATGTTTATATAAGTTAATGTATTATTTAGTGTTAGATATTAGTATATTTTGGATTTAAAGGTTCGAATGGCTCTTTCTGCCAAGTTCGCCTTAGTCTCCCGAGAATAATTGGAGTACAGCAAAGGTTTTCGAAGATTGATAATCCTGCACTCGGCGATTGTAAAACTCAGTGCCTAAGTCTGTAAAGAGACGTGATACTCCCTTAGACTTTTCTGACTCTAGAATTCTTTGCAGAGCCCTTAGGTTGCTTATGGCGGATTTACTGGTCAGGGGTGCTACCTGTAGGAACTTACTGAAAACGTGCAAACAAAACAGAATGTATTTCATCTCTCTATTGTGTAGTTGGAGGACGGAAAGGTTCACCAGGTCACACGTCATAATGACACGGGCTTTGGAAGCCAATATTTTCCGACGGGGAAATTTTTATTCTCGTCGGCTTATGGAGTGTAAGTAAGGCTTTGTGGGGGAAACTCACATCGCGCCAAATTATCTTTTATTCCGTTTCTTGGCTTCCCGGTACAGCAGATGGATGCTTTCCTCGCCGGCAGGGTTACTAATGTCATGATAGAGATCTCGAAGGAGGGCATTAATGGGAGAAATACTTTTCACAAGGTGGCCTCCCCACCATTTTGCTACGTAACTGTAATTCTTCCAGTGTGTCTGGGGCTAATTCACAGAGCAGATAGCCATGGGTTCGTTTCAACACCGCATTTTTATAAACGCCAACAAACTTTTTCGTCTCTTCCCACCGAAACAGTTGCCAGTCTAAACACCTGGAATATATCTCTGTTTTTCATGAGAATATAGTGAGTGTTAAACGCGACGGTTCTCGAGTACTTACCAATCAATCAATCAATCATGGGGGGCTTACACCGGGGGGCGCGTTGCCTCGCCTACCCTACGGCACCACTCCTGGCGGTCACGCATCGCAAGTCTCCATGCAGGCTCCCTTCCTATACCGAGTAACTCCCAGCAGGAGGCATCGAGTTGCCGCAGCCAAGAGTTCTGTGGGCGTCCCCTAGGCCTCCTCCAAGTTGGGTTGTCCGTTACGGAAACAATCCGACAAGCAGGGTCGGCTTCCGGGTATCGCGCCACATGCCCATATAGCCGCAGTTGGCGCTGACGGACTATGCTAGTAATAGGCCTCGAATCGGTCTCGTGGAACAATCGCTGATTTGACACAAATCATACCAGCGGTATCCCATGATCCTGCGAAGGCATCTAGTACCAAAGACATCAATTCGCCTCTTCAGGTCGGTGTTCAGCGTCCAAGTCTCACAACCATAGAGTAAGACAGGGATCACCAGCGACTTGAAGATCCGAATCTTTATCCGTCTGCACAGGTATCGACAACGCCAAATACTCGTGTTGAGCGAATCCATAACGCCGTGGGCCAGGCCAATCCGACGTGTGACTTCTTGGCTCGACCCACCATCGTTATGTACTACACTACCAAGGTATGTGAAACTTTTCAAGATCTCAATGTCCTCGCCACACGCATGGACAGACTGTACTGTTTCATCCAGCACGCCTCCAAACACCTGGACCTTGGTCTTGGCCCAGGAGGAAACCTTAAGTCCCAAGGGCTTCACCTCCTCGTGCAGTGCATCTAGAGCCATTACCAGAACCTCTAGTGACTCAGCGAAGATTGCTGCATCATCAGCAAAACAAGATCTGTGTTGGTGTTGCCGACAGATGCTCCACACTGACTTTGTTCCACAACTCTGCCTAGTACCCAATCCATGCACGTGTTGAAAAGTGATGGAGCAAGCACACAGCCCTGCCTCACACCTGTATTCACAGGGAAGAACCTGGACACGCCTCCTCCACACTTCACAGCACTTACAGTCCCGGAGTACAGGCCAGTTAATTAGACCAATAATCCTTGCAGGAATCCCACGGAGACGGAGAAGATCCCAGAGTGTCTCTCGATGCACTGAGTCAAACGCCTTCTTGAGATCGACATAGGATGCAGCAGCAGCAGCATTCCCTGTCAAAACTCACGTCGGCACCCCACCAGTACGCGAAGCGCTAGGATACGGTCAGTTGTTGACTTACCAGGCGTGAACCCTGACTGTTCAGGTCTCTGATGCTTCAGCAGGTGAGTGAGGATCCGTGTCCGCAGCAAATGGGCAAGCAGCACCTTGCCTGGTACGCTGAGCAGCGTTATTCCATGGTAGTTGCTGCAGTCTTGACGGTCCCCTTTCCCCTTCCAGATAGGGACGACCAACCCCTTCTTCCAGTCAGGGGGAATGGTACCTGAATGCCATACAGCAGTCACGACAGCATGCAACCCACGGATCATGGCTTCACCCCCAGCTTTGAGCAGCTCCGCACTGATGTTGCAGATTCCAGCTGCCTTTCCACCCCTCAACTTTGCCACAGCCTCCTTGACATCGCCAATGGAGGGTGCAGCTTCGTCAATGGGTGGATCAGCATCCAGCGTCTGCAACCCTGCAGTCCGGAGCTGTCCGCTTGGAGGATCCACCGTGAACAGCTGCTCAAAGTACTCAGCCTAACGAGGCATCTGCCCATCTGCGTCCGATACGAGGCAACCATCTGCTGTTCGGATAGCACTCAACTGAGAAGTAGACTTGGAGCGGAGTTTCTTCAGAGCTCGATAGGCAGGTCTGAGGTCATTAGCATTTAAATGACACTCGACATCTTCAGCGAGACCCCTGACGTACCTCTCCTTCTCAGAAGAGTTCTAGTCCTACGTGACAGAGCCCTGTACTGGTCATGGTCCCCAGCAAGTCTGGCAGCGCGGCTCTCCTCAATATTTTCCAGCGTCTCTACCGAGGTGAAGCCACTCCGTGACCTCGGGCGCTCCCTAATGCATTCCTTGGCAGCCTCAAGAGTCTCACGTTTGAAGGTATCCCATCGCTCCTCAGGGTCCTCAAGGGTGTCGAGCACTCCAAACCGATTGGAGACTGTCACTGCATACTCTTGTGCACATGTCAAATCCTTCAGCTTCTCAAGATGAAACACCGTGTGGTTGCGTCTTGGAGGCTTTCTGGACTTGATATGAAGCTTGAGTGAAGCAACAACAAGCCTGTGATCGGTCGCAAAGAACTCAGCACTCCGAAAAACCCTGCAGTTCTGGAGGATCCTCCAACGAGTACTGACAAGGATATGATCGATCTCCTTCGCTACCCCTCCGGCATTGCTATACCAAGTCCAGCGGTGCAGCGCTGGTCTCTGATACCAGGAACCCGCAATTCTCAGCCTTCTGGATCTTGCAAAATTCAGAAGGAAAGAGCTGTTGTCATTCCTGGTACCAGCCAGCCCTTTCAGTGCCAGTGACAGCATTAAAGTCGCCCAGGACAATGAGTGCATCACGACGGGGATACTGGTCCAGTACAGAGTCGAGTTTGGCATAGAACATCTCCTTCTCTTCAGTTTCACATACCTCGGTAGGAGCATATACAGCAACAACAGGCATGAAGCCTAAACTGTGCTTCAGCCTTAATCGCATTATACGCTCATCAACCGGAGTAAACTCTACAACAGACGGCTGCAGTCTGCTGGAGACGCCTATGGCTACCCCCTTGACATGGTGACCATTGCGCGTGCCGGACCAGTAGTAAGTAAAACCCTTACTACTGGTCTCGCCACTGCCAGGCCTCCTTGTCTCAGAGAGCCCCACCATATCCACCCTCAGCCTACTGAGCTAATCTGATAAATGAGGCAGTCGGTGATTCTCTAAGAGACTCAGGACATTCCAGGAGCCCACACGCAGAACCCTTCGAAGGTTCACCCCAGGAGCGGTCCAACGTGCAGGCGCCACATCTGCAGCCCCGCCGGCACCCCCAAAATCAGAAGCAGGGCTAGGGGGTCTTCCCGCCCCTTTCAGGACACAGGGCTCCCGCTGGCTTTCCCCTGCATCCTGCATTACCTGCATCCCCTGCATTACCGGGAAAAAATATATTTTGCGTAACAAGAATCACCAAGAGGTGGTTGTGTCTTCCCTTGATGAAACTGTTAACTACCGTTTCGTTATTGGCCGACGACAGAAAATCATCGCTCTGGGCGCGTGGATCAGTATAGGGCGAGACATCTTCGGAAAAGTCAATTATTTCCTCAAATATTTATAGTTTCTCTTTATGCTTCTCCTTAGTTTGAAAGGGATAGGTTTTTAACCCCAATGATAATCTTGCTGAACACGGCTTTAGAACATAAATGTGTTTTTTTTTCCAGAATTGGTATAACCAGCTATTATGATGCGGGCCGGTTGACGAAAAATATTCAGTAACGATTCATCGAACATCTTATCCATGTTGGTGGATGAGGATGACTAAAACACTCAGTCGATGAGATACAATATTTATTTATAATATGTATTTACATCAATTTCAGACCTGTCACTATAGATCTATTGTACTCTTCTTTTTCTTCTTCTTATTTCTTCTTCTTCTTCTTCTTCTTCTTCTTCTTATTATTATTATTATTATTATTATTATTATTATTATTATCATCATCATTACATGGCTTTTACCTACAAACCCTCTTACGAGCATTCCCTTCGTCATAACCTTTTCTCCTCCTCCTCCTCCTCCTCCTCCTCCTCCTCCTCCTCCTCCTCCTCCTCCTCCTCCTCCTCCTCCTCTTCCTCCCCCTCCTCCTCCTCCTCTTCCTCCTCCATGTCTTTCATATTGTTTGGATGATAATAAGCACATGTGGTGTTATGATCAACATAATAGAGTTTGTCATCAAAACGCTAAAGGATTTTTTTCCTGATTTGTGTGGTGCACATCTGTTCTTTGATATTGCGAAGGTTAAACACTCGACGCGGCAAGCAGTGACGTTACGTAACGTATCCTTGAAGGTTTGGTGGGTTATCAGGTTTTTGTGGAAATTATGAATGCCTTTACTGCATGACATGTGAGTCTTGTCCGCCTTAAGTACTGAGTACATCTAAGTTTTCAAAATGACCACTTCTTTGATAAGGCGAGCCCCTGTCTCAGATTTCAACAGGTCTAACTGACCTTTCCATTCATTACTAAAGGAAGGGTGTTTCGCCGGGAAATTGCTCGTGTCAAGGTAGGGTGCGATCGCACCATTTTGCAGCTACTCATTTAAACTGCGCTGAATTTCCAAAGAAAAAATAAAACTGTCCGTGTCCTCTTAGGCTAGCTGGGCTCGCTCACCGCACTTAGCTTTGATCACTTTATGCCAAAAGGAGTACATGGCTTTTTTAGCTAGCTAGCTTTTTTAGCCAAGATCTAGAAGCCCAGGTAGTTGGGTTGTTTTATATTTATGCTCTTTTTATCATTCATACAGACAACTCGCTTAGGTCCCAAGCGATACGTGACTTTAAATGTTGGTCTGGCCACGCATTTCAAAAAGGTGTTCTTTTGAGAGACATTTCTGCTGCATTCCATATCTCACCCCCGAGAGCATTGGTCGTCCATACACCCCATTCGACATCAACTTGAAAATTCTATTCCTGATTTTACAGGAATCTTGCCGACGCATATTGACATTTCTCTCGATAAAGGGCTTAAGATAAGCGGACTACCGGTAGCTATATATCCCATGGATACACTGGATTTCAAGACCCAGAGACTATAAAAGCTGGAGTAAATCTAGACTGATCAAATGGTTCTTCAGACCCAGGTGAGAGGAAACTAACTTCCGCTTTTGGGTGGGAATACGGCGACCTTCTTCCGCTAATAACCACTGGCTGTGAGGAGAGATGATGTCTTCTGCAATATTCATGTGGGTTAGGGCCAGAAAAAAATTCCTCTGTAGCTCGAGCGACGTCATCGGCTATCTGACGCGCATCCAGGTGAAGCCAGTAACCATTGCTACCATCGGTGGCATGATTCATGATGCCCACCTCTAAAAACTCGTCCATTTCCCAGACCGTCAGTTTCTTGATATTGCCCTCCGGCAAGGTCGAACACATCACACTCTCATACAACAAATTAAAATCTAAGTAGAAGACATATCTCACAGCCTGCCCATCCCCTGCGTGGTTCGCCTGCACGAATGGCTTCACGCAGGTCACGAATCGCCCTCGGATGTTTCTTTTAATGAGATGATACAACTCTGGACTGTAGGGCGAGTCAAGTTCAATAGCCGTTGTTCTTGAAAGGCGTCATACGCATACGCGGACAACGAAACATAGTGGAGGACGTCTAACCCATAGAGTTCCTGAATAGTTGATCGGTATTTCCTACACACGTCCGTTAATAAACCCACCTCTATTTCACATTACAATTTGACGTAATCACCCAAAGTACGACACGATGTCATCTCCCAAACGCCATGTATTCGTAACACAAGACCTGTTTCTGAGTACATAAGCGCTCTCTCTCTCGTCTTGGGGAAGATAACAAACCATCTCATGCTCGTATCGATTGGGGTAACTGCCTGTCACGTGATTCTCGGTCAACTTTTTCAAGTTATCACTCATGATACTTAGGGTGTCTTGGAATTGCAGGTCCCCGATTCTTACTTTAAATAATTGCGTGAGTGATTTGGAAAGAATACTAACTTTACTTTCGGGATAGTTGATTTTTTTTTAAATGATAGTGACGTCAAAACTCATGTTGTGGCCCAAAGTGAACAAATAGTATCTCATGTTATGACATTGCAGACTACAGCGGATGCAGTAAACACCTATTTATTTATGCCGGGCTAGACTGTGGTTGTGATTGCGGTGAGCCGGAGCTTATCATCAAAGGGACTAAAACAAAGCTCGCATTGTCGCTGGCTTTGAAAACGTGCTTCACCCTCATTAGTCATGTTATGGGACGGACCGAAATTGCTTTCTTAATGTCTTGTCAACCCTGCAACAGACTAGCTAAGAAATTATCCACGGCGTCGGGACCCATATAACTCCTCGTCTTCACCACGTTTCCCTGTCTGTCAATAATAACGAGGGCGTAACCTAAGGCCCGTTGTTCCGCCACTACCATACCCTTCTCACACGGTGTATTCATAGTCTCAAAAAAAAAAAAAAAAAAAAAAAAACATAGGTGAGAGGGGAAATAGGCATAGGCGTAATTCGTAAAATTTCACTTTCTCGTGCTCCTCCGGAAACAAGAGCGTCTGCTTGAAGTCACATTGACACTTATGTTCGCGAAGGTTAACGGTTAATGGTAAGCTACTAAAGCATATGTCACAGAGCTGATGGTAGGGAGAGGGGATACGCCAGGATGACAGAAGCAAATCTGCAGCTTCCCTTCCGAGAGAGAGAAAGATGATATCGCCCCCCGTATTTGTAGAGCGTGTAAACCTGCAACGACACGTCATTCAGTCATTCTATCTGGGCTAAACTCTCCCACCTCACTGGTGACTTTATGCCATCGGTCTTGACGCATCCCTTACATCCTGCAAGGCTCTTCACTCTCCGTAGAATATTCTTCCATGCCTTACCCCGACGATGGAGCTGGTAAGCAGCAATACACTGGATTACACATGACGCCTGCACGCCGTTGGGGTTAAAGATTTCGTTTTTCCCTGCAAACCACGAGGATAGGGTACATAACTTCCTATCATATTTGAAGTCACATACGCACAATAATTGATATAGAAACCATTTACTTGGGAAATGATAAAGCCAGACCCTTCCACCTCATTAGTGAGTCCTACCAACCTTATATTTAACTGCTCAATCCAGTGGTCAACCAATTCTTCCGCCTCATGCAACGTGATCCTACGAAAGCGAAATCCAATATGTATTTGACGTACAGTGCCCTCACCTAAGGGAGAAAATTTAACCAGAGTAAGGGGAAGCTGCGCAAATACTTTTAGTGAGGGAGGAAAATTTTGACTGTGGGATAGAAAATAATTTCAGATCTCCCTTATAAACCTAAACCTTATAAACCCTAAACGTAGTGAGAAACATAATTGGATCTGCATTAACGTGTGGGGGAACAGAATTAAGTCGGCGGATGAAACATCTCATGAAATTTTCAACGACCTCAAGTAACAGGGGCTGTTCAGGGGGTGGTGATGGTGACAGCGGCGGTCGGGGAATCCCACTTGATCCGTGCTGAGATGTAGAAGCCGGTTCAGCACGTCTCACATCTGTATAAAGTTATATTTTATTCATTTATTTATCTTATTATTACTATAATTATTTTATCTTATCTTTTCTACTTTGTCATTAACTAATTAAATATTTCATATCTATCATCCTTTTTAACTTCGTCATTAACCTTACCGACTGCAACCTCCCCTCAGCTTTCTCTATCTTCCGATGACGCTGGACTCGAAACTGGGTCGGGGGAACGAGGTAGCTGTGATCTTGATAATCCACTCGGACTCGGTTGAGGAGATGCAGCTGTCAAAACCAATGAAAACTATTCTTATTTCTCATTTATTTCTTCATTATTTTTTTCTTTTTTGTCATTAAGTTTCATTACTCTCTCTTACCAGCTATCACCTCCTCCTCCTCCTCCTCCTCCTCCTCCTCCTCCTCCTCCTCCTCCTCCTCCTCCTCCTCCTCCTCCTCCTCCTCTTCCTCCTCCTTTGCCTCCACTGCCTCCGCTGCAGGGTTCTCCATTCGTTACCTCGTCTGTGTCTGTCAACATAGTGTATTGTTCCTATTCTTTCAGCCCATAACTATTTATATCACTTTTTGAATATGGATGAAAGCTTACCTTTGCCTGGTTGTGTTGTCCATTCGTTGGTTGACAAGGTTTCACACGGGTGTGGCGGGTGCGTAACTTGTATAGTTCCATTTGTCCCACACAGATACATTTCTTCACACCTCTCACATAGGAGACGGGGGTGGTAGAACTGTCCACATACTTCACACAAATAATCGGGTGGCCTGCTTCGCGAGAAAGGACACACGTGTTCATTAACATACACTCCGCCACCGCCACAAGAGGCACATAAAACCTCACGTTCACACTGCGCATACCTTCCATCACCAGGTTTCCGTCTACCGCAATAACGACACCATTCACGTCCTTTCATGTCCGCGAAGAAACTAACGTACCATCCCCCGGTATGCTAACACCTGCCATCCACCCCTTTTTTTTTCTTACTCCATATTGTCGCTTGGTTCTCTTCCCACACCTCCTCACCTTGAACTGCTACATTCACCCTACCCAGCAGCTTACCTTAGATGTGTGTGTATGTGTGTGTGTGTGTGAAGGTTAGTGGGTGGTCGTGTAAAATTCATATATTTTTTTTTTTTACTCCATAGTATCGCTCGGTCCTCTTCCCACACCTGCTAACCTTAAACAAAACCACTTGATAAAACGCTCCCTCTTTGTTTTCCCATCAACTGCTTACGCCAGCGGAAAGATTTTTATCACACCCCATACTGTTGTTTCACTCACACCTGCCCCTGTCTCGTTCACACGCCCTTTCATGTCCATGTGGCGCCGCAACGGTTTTTCCTCACACCTGCCCATCCACCCACCTTGTATCAGTTGTTGTTGGGTCTTCGATGGCATAACACGGGCTTCCCCTCTCCCACTCTCTGTTTACCACCGGATGAGAGGTCATTCAACTTTTTTTCCCCAAGTAAGTACACCTGCCCCCCCCCTTCCCCCTTCTTCTCCGTCCTTAATCCCCAACTTTATTCTTCTTTCAGACCGGGTCTTCGGCCTTTCTATCTTTCTTGCCCCTTGATCTTCCCTTCTCTCTTCCATCTCTCGTCAATAACCTTGTCACATACACTTATTCCATCTTTCGTATGGCCTTGCCTCGTACCCAACGACCTTCACTTATCTCTTACCTTTATCTTCACTTCTCTCTTATCCCATCTTTCGTCACATACCCCTATTATTCCACGTACGACCTTGCCACGTACTCAATGACCTTCCCTTCTCTCTCTTATTCCATCTTTCTATTATGTCACCATTATCCCATGTACAACCTTGTCATGTACCCAACGATCTTCCATTATCTCTTATCCCATCTTTCGCCCCTTATTTATTTCATCATTATCCCACGTACGACCTTGCCACATACTCAAGGACCTTCACTTTTCTCTTACCTTTATCTTCACTTTTCTCTTATCCCATCTTTCGTCACATACCCCTATTATTCCATGTAAGACCTTGTCACGTACCCAATGACCTTCCCTTCTCTCTCTTATTCCATCTTTCTATTATTTCATCATTATCCCACGCACAACCTTGTCACGTATCCAACGACATTCCGTTCTCTCTTATCACCCATATGCTATAGCGGCTCACTTGAAAGTGAGCCGCTATGACATTTTTATATTTACTATCCACTGCTCTCCTCTGACTGACTGTCTTCGCCGGAATCTTGCATGTCTTGCTATCTTCTATCGCCATGTTCATGCTGACTGCTCTATTGATCTTGATAACTGCATGCCTATCATCATCCGGCCGTCTCGGTGCACAAAACTTTCTTCTTCCTCTCACCCCTATTCTGTCCAACTCTATAACGAAAGAGTTAACTGGTACTCATAATAATTATTATTCATTCTTTTCTCTGTTAAACTCTGGAACTCCCTGCCTCCCTCTGTATTTCCAACTTTCTATGACTTGATTCTATTTAAGAAGGAGGTTTCATAACATTTGTTATCTTACATTTGATTTGGTCAGATAAAGTTAGGGGAGGTTTGGCTTGTTTAGGTTAGGTTATCTGGTTAATTTACACTGGTTGATTTACATTTACCTGAACACTTTAGTTATTTTCTACATGTTAGATTCGATTAAGTTAGTTTCGTATGTTCAGTTGATAAGTTATAGTGTATGAGATTGGCTAAAAATGACATATTTACTGAAACTAATACTTGGAAAACTACATTTAATTTTTGGTGCGCTCTTAACAGTGTGTATCCAGATTGGCCCGGGATTTAGAACTGATGGTAAACCATCGTCTCTTCACTTCAACCACTGTTGTTCAACTGGTAGTTTCGTTAATAGATGATTTTCTGCCACACATCATGTTTATTTTTATTCGCAACACCTATATTACTAAAGGCTTTCAGAAGAATGAACCTCCGTGGCGATGTTGAAAGACCCTTGCTCTCCCCAGTACTTGCACACGTGTAAGCTTAAGACTGAAGAAGTCTTGTGTCTTCTTTCTGTTTTTCACTTTTTTCCCATGGTGAAGGTATTTCCCGGTTAATGGCACAGCATTTGTTTATGAGCTTTTCCATGGGGATATATTTAAATTAATTTCTTTTGAAAACTCATTTTTACTCTATTTTGAGTTGCTAGTTGCAAAATAAAATCTAAACCATTTTAGCACAGGAAAACAATATAACGATTCTTTTCATTCCACAAATTTAATAATAAATTACGTCCGTGCAGAAGGCTGAGGGTGATAACATACATGCGTCACAGGAGTGACGGTCAGGAATTTTGTGAGACCTCACGGTTACAGGAGTGACGGTCACACACTATGCAGATTACTCCCCCTAGGACCTTTATTTTTCACAATAATAATAATAATAATAGTGATAATAATAATAATAATAATAATAATAATAATAATAATAATAATAATAATAATAATAGCAATAATAATAATAATAACAATACTACTACTAATAATAATAATGAAATAATAATAATAATAATAATAATAATAATAATA
>CM035180.1:5263021-5275078 GCA_020233015.1 Callinectes sapidus
ATATATATATATATATATATATATATTATATCTTATATTAGTATTTACTATATGTATGTATCTATTGTATTTAATCTCGTTATTTGTAAATATATTGTAATGTTCACATAACTGCGTAGCGTCTAGAAGGTTCGTTGGTGACTAGCCGGGTCACTTTTTGTCAGGTCAGCGGAATTTATGTAACAAATAACGCTGCTCTATGAAGGCCGAGTACGCGCCGCGTCGCTCCCCCGAGGGAAGCTTAGTATGTAGTGCCATATATGAATTTATTTGTGATGCATGTATGTATATTATAATTGTGTAAATGTATTGTTAGAATAATAGTTTAATTTCCGTTCGCGTTAGGGAGTTGTAATTAAGGCCTTGAAGTGGAAGAGGCGATGCGTGACGTAATGGTGTTCCTCCGCCGAGGAGGGAGAGAGAAGTGCGACGGACGAAAACCGGTCAGGACAGAGACAGACCTGACCGAGCGGGCGAGGGGCGAGAAGACTGGACGCAGTGGTGTCTCTCTTTGTACCGGGCTGAGTATTTTTCTGTTGTTCTGATTCTTGGTGCTGGGATTCTGTCTTTTAGGCACAATTATTGCCAATGTGTTGAGATATTTTACGTGTTACTTGGTGTAAGGGTTTGTCCTTGATTTATTGTGGTATTTTGACGAGAGTGGTGACGGGTGTTTTTTCGCAGTCGTATAATCCCCTCGTTTTTTTCGCAGTCGTGTAATCCCCTCAGGTACGCCATTTTGTAGGTGCCCGCCCAGTTTCCTTTATCTTAGCATCATTATTGCATTGTGTTGGGTTCATTTCTTATTATGGGGATACAGCTACGGGTATTAACAAGTTGTGGTGCTATTTTCTTGTGAACGTTATTATAATGTGTTCTGGTGATTATTTTCTCTGTGTAATCGGGATTTATTCGGTTTTTGAACTGGTGTGTGTGTGATCACCAGCGTGTGTGGATCTTTCTCAGTAATTTTGGTGTCTCTTAGTTCTTGATTTATTCCTATTTTTGAGGTGAAATATTTAATCTTTGTTATTTTAATTTTACTGGAAGTTATTATAATTCCCTTAACTGTAACATACCTGACTTATTTTTATCCTGGTTAAAGTTAACTTCTAATCTTAATTATTTGTGAATAAATCTTGTGAATATATGAGACTCTTTTCTTAAGTCTCCATCCCCTAGAACTTATGTTCATTTTATTAATTTTATTATTTATTTACTTTTCTAGTTACATCCTTGAGTTAACCCAAAGCGTTAAACCAGTTGTAACGTGGCCTTATTATTCATTGACTTCACTTATTGACAGGTTTCCCCAGTTGAGTTGGGAACCTTGTCAGGGTTTAACCTTGGGTCGTAACATAGAAAGTGGCGACCTCGCCAGGATAGTTAATAATTATAATTCCTTCCAAGTCTGTCACTAACGTATTTGTGTTTCAGCAGTGTTGTAAAGGTTTGTGATTACATTAATACTTTCCTGAATGTGTAATTTCTGTTGAAGTGTTTTGTGAACATTACATCGTGAAGAATAAACAGGAGTCAGAGCGTCCGGTTAACATTATTAACCATGCTGATGTGGAGAGATTTTTAGCCTCTAATCCTTCGCCAGAGGAGTTAGAGGAGCTTGATAAAAATGAGTTGGAATTACTGGCTTCTTATTATCAACTTAACCTCCCTTTGGGGAGCAACAAAAGGTCTTTGCTTAATGCCCTGAGGGAAGAACTTTACGGTATTTTAAACCCTGACGCTGGTGGCGATCGAGGAAGAGATGAACGAAATCGCTCACCTTCCCCCACCCTCACCCTGAGGTAATTCCCCCTGCTTTGAGTTCTAGTGAGTATCTCAAACTTAAGGAATTGGAGCTAGAACAGGATAAAATTAGGCTTGAACGTGAGAAACTTCAGGCTGGAGGATTACCTGGCTCTCCTCACCAACAGTCTAGCTTCTGTAAAAACTTCTCTGATCGCATCAAGGTTATTCCCTCTTTTAATGAAAATGATGTGTTAGGATTTTTCAATGCATTTGAGAAAACAGCCATGGGTCTGGAGTGGCCTAGGAAGGAATGGTCAGTAATTGCCCAGACTTCTTTTACGTGGAAAGCCAGAAAAGTTTATGAAAACCTTATATTTTCTCAGTGCTCTGATTATGATTACATGAAATCAGAGATCCTTAAAATATACACTCTTACTCCTGATGCCTACCGGCAAACTTTTAGGAAAGTTAATAAAAACCCTGAAGAGTCATACTTGGATTTTGCTACCAGGCTGGAACATACATATTTGATGTGGCTCAGATCCTGAGATGTAATGACTGGTGATGAGGAGGTGGATGGTGCCAAATTGTATCAGTTGGTGTTAGTGGAGCAATTGTTGTCGAAAGTGCCAAAGGAGACAAAATTCTACCTGAGAGATAAGAACTTTGATCTCAGCCAAGTTAAATTTGTTGCCACTCAGGCTGACCATTACTGGGTTAATAGGAGAGCTGCGTATGGTGCTAGTGACCTTGATCCTGCTCTGGGTCTGACTAATCGTCCTAGCAACACTAACCATCCTTTTCATCCTCACAACAATTCTCAATATTCTGGTAGGTCCAATTTTCCTAAAAAAAACTGTGCATCACTCTAACAATGTTCCTGGCATGGGTGCTTCCTAGCCTCCTAGGAAACCACAACCGCCCCCGGCAAGATTTAATTCCCCCTATTATTGTAACTATTGCCGTAAATCGGGGCACACTGAGAACCGATGCTTTGCTAAGCACGGTAGTGGTGGTGTAACAAAGTCTCATGCATTCTCGTTTGCAGGGTCGAGGATGCGTCTTCCAGTTCCACGTATGACATGTGTGGCTGACCCACAAGATACTCGTCCGATTGCCCAGGTGGTGAAGAGCACACCAGCTGCGGACCAGACTAAACCGGGAAGTGATGTTGTTTTGTCTTATACTTCCACCCCTATTGAGTCATGCAGTCCCTTTGTTTTTCCTGGTTATGTTACTCTTAGTGGTCAGAAATACCCTGTTACTATTCTGGAGCCACTGGATCTTTGCTCATTAACCCTACGGGTAAACCACTTGAAAGTTGTGAGAGTATTCTCATTAGAGGGGTTGCTGGATTTGATACATTCCCCAAAGCAAATGTTCATTTAGATTGTGAACTGGTGAAGGTAACAGCAGATGTGGGCGTAATTGAAAGCCTACCAATACCAGGTGCAGACCTCCTCCTAGGGAATGACATTGCAGGTGCCAAAGTTTTTCCTCATCCCATTGTTTCTAGTGAGCCTGTGAGTGTTCCAGAAACTGTATATTTGGAGCAGCAGCATCCTGAGGTGCTTAATGTGTGTGCCGTAACTAGTTCTATGGCAAAGGTGATGCACACTCCCCCTGAGAGTGTGGCAGAGAGTGGTATGGGTGAGAATAATGATAGGGGAAGTGTGGAGGTTGATGGTGCAGTGACTAGCCAGCTTGACGTGTCTACTGCAGTTGAGGAAAGTGCTCTAACTCAAATGTTTGAACCCCCATTACCTACTCCCTTCAATGATATTGGTTTGTCTAAATTTAGGGAGTTACAGTTGAGTGATCCTCAGCTTACACCTCTTAGGAATACTGCAGTGGATGAGGATGTATGCCAAAATGAAAGTAGTGTAGTATTTTGTGTGAAAAATGGGTTATTATGGAGGAGGTATAGAGCCCTTCATGTTATTGTTGATGTTGGAGTGTGGGATTCACACCAGCTCGTGGTCCCACAGCACTTTCGCCGTCAACAGCTGGAGATGACTTATGCTGGACATCTGGGAGTCCGCAAAACACTACAACGCCTGAGGAAACACTCCTACTGGAAGCACATGAAGACGGATGTCTTCCGCTTCGTCAAGGAGTGTCACCCTTGCCAAGTCGCTGGTAAGCCAAACCAACTAGTGCCCGTTAGCCCCCTTAAAAATATACCTGTCATGCAAAACCCCTTTGAGAGGATCATTGTGGACATTGTGGGGCCCCTACCTAAAACTTCTTTAGGGTATAGTGACCTCCTCACAATTCTTGATGTTGCCACGACATACCCTGAGGCTGTCCCTCTACGCAATACTCATGCCAAAGTAATGGTAAGGGAACTTTTACATTTTTTTTACAAGGTTCGGGTTGCCTTTGGAGGTACAATCAGATCAGGGCACAAACTTTATGTCCAAGTCGTTCGGGGAGAGCTTAGCAGAATTAGGCATAGCACATGTTGTTTCTAGTGCATACCATCCTCAGTCACAGGGCGCACTTTGACGCTACCACCAGACATTAAAGTCTATACTACGTAAAGTCTGTGAGGAAACGGGATAGGAATGGGATAAAGGGGTTCCCCTCTTACTGTTTGCCACCCGAGAGGTGCCCTCAGAATCTCTTGGTTTTTCCCCACATGAGTTAATTTTTGGACATCACGTTCGAGGACCGTTGATGTTAGTGAAAGAGAGGTGGAGTGGTACTGTTGGTCCTCCTCCTAGTGTGTTGCAATATGTGACTGACTTTAAGGAACGCCTCGCTTAGGGCTTACATATGGCCCATACTAACTTAACTCAGGCTCAAGGCCATATGAAGGAATGGTATGATAGAAAAGCGAGGGAAAGAACGTTCCAGAAGAATGATGAAGTGCTAGTGTTGCTACCATTCCAGGGTCAACCGTTATCTGCAAAGTTTTGGGGGCCCTATATGGTTTGCAAGCGAGTGGGTGAGACGGATTATCTTGTAGAAACACCTGATAGGCGGAAAAGGCATAAACTCTGTCATGTAAACATGTTGAAGCCATATCACCGTCCCAAATCCTTGCCCAGTGTTGCATGCAATTTGATCCAGGAGGTGATTTCGAGAGTGATGAACTTAGTTTTCCCCCGTGCTTCCAAAGTGTAACGCAGTGGTCGGAGGAAAACAGTGACGCTTTTGCTCAGTGTAACGAGAAGCTGTCACACGTCGCTTTTCCCCAGTCTGCTGGACCTGGTGTCCCTTTTACAAAAGTATCCCTCTGTTTTTGGTGACTCCCCTGGACAAACCAACCTAACTTTCCATGATATAGATAGATGTGGGTTGTTCTACGCCTGTCAAACTACCCCCTTATAGAGTTCATCCTAGTCGTTGCCAGGCCATGCAGGATGAGGTAAAGTATATGCTTGACCGTGGCCTTGTTACACCATATATTAGTGAGTGGTCGTCACCCGTGACTTTAGTTCCCAAGCCTGATGGCACGTTCCTATTCTGTGTAGATATCGGAAAGTGAACTCTCTCCCAAAGTCAGACTCTTATCCCTTGCCAAGAGTGGATGCATGTATTGACGCCTTAGGGTGTGCTAAGTTTGTAACTAAACTTGATCTTGTGCGGGGATTCTGGCAAATACCCCTGACAGAGAGAGCGAAAGATATTTCCACTTTTGTGACGCCACTAGGTACTTATAGGTTTGAGGTCATGCCTTATGGGCTTAAAAACGCTCCAGCTACTTTCCAGCGTCTCATGAACCAGTTAGTGGCTAACATTGATAACTGTGCAGTATACATAGATGACCTCATTGTGTTGAGTGATACGTGGGAGGACCATTTAGTGCATCTAGAGAAAGTGTTGGTTCGTTTGTCGGAGGCCTCCCTCGTACTGAATTTGAAAAAGTGTGAGTTTGTTAAAGCCCATGTAGAGTATCTAGGATACATTGTAGGCCAGGGTAAAGTGTGTCCTCCCCTTAGTAAAGTGGAGGCTATTGCAAAGGTTCCATGTCCAGAGCATAGGAGGGGCCTACAACGTTTCTTAGGTATGATTGGATATTACAGGAGATTTGTAACTAATTTTTTCTGATGTCACTGCCCCCCTTACTGAATTTTGAAAAAGGGGAAAAGGTTCCAAAGGACCCCTGAGTGTCAACATGCTTTTCAGTCCATCAAGGATTTACTCACTAATCGTTCCATCTTGCATTCTCCGGACTTCAAACGTCCTTTCAAATTAGCAACAGATGCTAGTAATCTTGGCGCAGGGGCAGTGCTACTACAAAGTGACCATACTAATGTTGAAATTTAATTCTGCTCAACAAAATTACTTTGTGGTGGAGAAGGAGCTTCTAGCTATCATTCTGGCTTTGCAGTTTTTTTTTTTCGGATTATCTACCTCCTTCTGGTCCTGTTATTACTATTTATACAGACCACCACCCCCTGAAATTTTTGGATAAACTTAAAAATAAAAATCAGCGCCTCACTAGATGGAGTCTATTGCTGCAAGAGTATAATCTGGATATACAGCATGTGAAGGGTCTTGCTCAGTTTCTTAATTCCTGAGTTTCTTTGTAGTAGTCTCATGCTGAGCGAGACCTGTCTTTTGATGTGGGCGTGTTACGACCGTCAGGTATTGGCGTTAAATATTATTATTGGTGTCCTGAGAGCAATGTTTGTTTGTATGTAACTATATGTAATGTTCCCAGGACAGCCCATTCTTTATATATACTGTATATTATACATTATACTATTATTTACTATATGTAAATATCTATTGTATGTAATCTCGTTATTCGTAAATATATTGTAATGTTCACATAACTGCGTAGCGTCTAGAAGATTCTTTGGTGACTAGCCGGGTCACGTTTTGTCAGGTCAGCGGAATTTATGTGACAAACAACGCTGCTCTATGAAGGCCGAGTACGCGTCGCGTCGCTCCCCCGAGGGAAGCTAAGCATGTACTGCTATATATGAATTTATTTGTGATGCATGTCTCTATATTATAATTGTGTAAATGTATTGTTAGAATAATAGTTTAATTTCCGTTCGCGTTAGGGAGTTGTAGTTAAGGCCTTGAGGTGGAAGAGGCGATGTGTGACGTAATGGTGTTCCTCCGCCGAGAAGGGAGAGAGAAGTGCGACGGACGAAAACCGGTCAGACAGGGACAGACCTGACCGAGCGGGCGAGGGGCGAGGGGACTGGACGCAGTGGTGTCTCTCTTTGTACTGGGCTGAGTATTTGTCTATTGTTCTTATTGTTGGTGCTAAGATTCTGTCTTTTAGGCACAATTATTGTCAATGTGTTGATATGTTTTACGGGTTACTTGGTGTAAGGGTTTGTCCTTGATTTATTGTGGAATTTGGACGAGAGTGGTGATGGGTGTTTTTTCGTGAGTCGTGTAATCCCCTCAGGTACGCCATTTTGTAGGTGCCCGCCCAGTTTCCTTTATTTTAGCATCATTATTGCATTGTGTTGGGCTCATTTATTATGGTGATTCAGCTACGGGTGTTAACAAGTTGTGGTGCTATTTTCTTGTGAACGTTATTATAATGTGTTCTGGTGATTATTTTCTCTGTAATCCGGGATTTATTCGGATTTTGAACTGGTGTGTATGTGATCACCAGCGTGTGTGGATCTTTCTCAGTAATTTTGGTGTCTCTTAGTTCTTGAATTATTCTTATTTTTGAAGTGAAATATTTAATCTTTGTGCTATTTTAATTTTACTGGAAGTGATTATAATTCCCTTAACTGTAACGGACCTGACTTATTTTTATCCTAGTTAAACTAAACTTCTAATCTTAATTATTTGTGAATAAATCTTGTGAATATATGAGACTCTTTTCTTAAGTCTCCATCCCCTAGAACTTATGTTAATTTTATTAATTTTATTATTTATTTCCTTTTCTAGTAACACCCCTGAGTTAACCCAAAGCGTTAAACCAGTTGTAACGTGGCCTTATTATTCATTGATTTCACTTATTGACAGGTTTCCCCAGTTGAGTTGGGAACCTTGTCAGGGTTTAACCTGGGGTCGTAACAGTATATATATATATATATATATATATATATATATATATATATATATATATATATCCTAGCATTATTACCATTATTGCCTTGTGTTGGATTTATTTCTTATGGTGATTCAACTACAGAGGTGAACAGGTGTGTGGTATTATTTTCTTAGATATCCAGAGTTATTTACCTGATTAATTATCTGTGTAATCCGTTATATGTATGTTTAGAACTGGTTATTTTTCCTGTATCAGATTGGTACAGCAGTTATGTTAGTGCCTCTTGGTCAATGATTATTTTTATTTTGTTTGTATTTCTTTTCATTTAACTGGAAGTAACCATAACCTTATCTGGAAGGGGAAAGGGGACCGTCAAGATTGCAACATCTACCGCGGAATACCAGTTAAGGTGTTTGCCTTTTGCTGCTGATGCGGATCAGCAGTCACCTTCTAAAGCACCAGAGACCTGAACAGTCAGGGTTCACGCCCGGTAGGTCAACAACTGACCGTATCCTAGCACTTCGCGTACTGGTGGAGCGCCGACGTGAGTTTCGACACGGAATGGTTACAGCCTATGTCGATCTCAAGAAGGCGTTTGACTCAATGCATCGAGAGACACTCTGGAATTCTGCGTCTCCGTACAATTCCTGCAAGGATTATTGGTCTATTAACTAGTCTGTACTCTGGGACTGTGATTGATGTGGGGTGTGGAGGAGGCGTGTCCAGCCCTGTGAATACAGGTGCAAGGCAGGGCTGTGCGCTTGTTCCATCACTTTTCAACATATGAATGGATTGGGTACTAGGCAGATTTGTAAAACAAAGTCATTGTGGAGCATCTGTCGGCAATATCAAAATTACAGATCTTGTTTTTGCTGATGATGCAGCAATCTCCACTGAGTCAGTGGAGGTTCTGGTAATGGCTCTAGAGGCACTGCACGAAGAGGTGAAGGCTTTGGGACTTAAGGTTTCTTGGGCCAAGACCAAGGTCCAGAACTTTGGACGCGTACTGGGTGACACAGTACAGTCTGTCCATGCGAGGACATTGAGATCTTAAAAAAAACTTCACATACCTTGGTAGTGTAGTGCATAACGATGGTGGGCCGAGCCATGAAGTCACCCTGCGGATTGGCCTGGCCCACGGCGTATGGACTCGGTCAACACGTGTAGATATATGGTGTTGTCGATACCTGTGCAGATGGACAAAGATGTCTCTATGGTTGTGAGACATGGACACAGAACACCAACCTAAAGAGGGGAATTGATGCCTTTGGTACTAAATGCTTTTGCAGGATTATGGGATACCGCTGGTATGACTATGTGTCAAATCAGCGATTGTTCCGTGAGACCGATTCGAGGCCTACAACTAGCATAGTCTGTCAGCGACAATTGCGGCTATATGGGCATGGGGCACGATACCCGGAAGCCGATCTTGCTTATTGGGTTGTTTCCGGTTGGAGGAGGCCAAGAAAACTCTCACGGAACTCTTGGCTGCGGGTCATATAATGTAATTTTTTTTTTTAAATCAATGTTCAAATAACTTATTTTGGTGTGTAGAACACAAATCTGAAGAAAATTTTTAATTTTGATAACCCTAACCTACATCAATTTGCTGTTGATTATTATTAACTTGTTGATTATTTTGCTATTGTAGTTACCCCAGAATATGTCTTCTCACGTTTTCTCTCATAGAGCATTGTTTTAACTAATTCATATAATAAATAAGACAGATAAATATTTAAAGAAAAAAGAGGTGCCATTCCGCATAATTGCAATTACCCTACAGTTTGGTATATGCCACCATATATATATATATATATATATATATATATATATATATATATATATATATATATATATATATATATATATATATATATATATAATACAATGTAAAAAATTAAGGAATATTGAAAGACATGAGTAAGCAACGCAGCACATTGATGCATGTTGCAGACAACATAAACGGCTTGTAAACACCAACCGCTCCTAGTAGAGCCGGTAATTTATGAGTAGCCTACTTACCCGATACGTAGCTACCAATTGCTAGTCTGAGTTAACTGTAAATCGAAAGGGAATATTTTGACTGTTTTCTGTAATACTTTAATACCTGTCTGTAGTGGATACTTACCTGTTGTATTATTGTTTTTATTTCAGTGTGAACTCTTTATAAATATGGCTTAAGTCAGAACAAGGACAAAATCAAGTACTCATCTGAGTATTTTTGTTGGCACTGAGCGGCAGCTGTTGGTTTCTAAACTACTAACTGTGAGGGATATCCTGAGGTATGGTATCTAGTACTTGAGGGAGCAAAATGAAGATGACAGGAGAAACTACCAAGTGGACAGGTTGGTGCGTGACATCTATCATGGTCTGATTTATCAGTTGAGCTAATGTTCTTTTCAAGCCACCAGTTATCAATGAAAAGAAGGATACCTGACATCAATTGTGATGCTTCCAGCATTGGTGACTTGCTCAGCTTGTCAGAAGGTGTGTCAGAGCCACCTCTAACCTGCTTTCTAAACACCACGGAGGTGAAAAAAATCATGAATATCCCCATGGAGGTACTCAACTGGCCTTGCCACACACAAAGCAATGAGAGGTTTGTTAAAATGGTGACTGAGGCTTCTGCTAAATACTTCTCACAGAATAAGAGGGATAGAGGAATCAGGGCTCAGGAGACCAGCAGGAGGCTGATGTCCAAGAATGAGTCACAGCAGGACTTGTGCAACCTGGCAAAGTTCAAGAAGTAAGGAGAATTATCTTTTTAATTGTATTCAGTGATACATGCAGTTCACCTGTTAATGAATATGTAAAATTGATTTGGCTTTGTTAATGAAAATTATTTGCCTTATATTTTATTATGTATTAGAAAGTGGTTCAAAAGGGTAAAATTGGCAATTTAAAAATTCAAATTGATGTAGGTTAAAGTTATCCAATCTAAAAAATATTTGAATTCCCCATTTAAAAACACAATTCAGATACTCCTCATGGTAGGATTTCCTTCAAATTCATGTTGGCACCTAAGTACGACCCGCCCTACTGCGGCATGTCGATGCTTCCTGCTGGAAGTCACTCAGTATGGAAAGGGAGCCTACATGAAGATTCGCGAGATGTGACCGCCAGGGATGGCGCCTTAGGGTAGGCGAGGCAAGGCGCCCCCCCGGTGTATGCCCTCTAGGATTGATTGATTGAACCATAATTCTTTTAACTATAACGGATCTCAATTTCTCCTATCCTGGTTAAACTTAACTTCTAACCTAGTTGATTGTGAATAAATCTTGTAAATATTTGAGACTCTATTCTTGAGTTTTACCCCCTTAGAGTTTATATATATATATATATATATATATATATATATATATATATATATATATATATATAGTATATATATATATATATATATATATATATATATATATATATATATATATATATATATATATATATATATATATATATATATAAACTCTAAGGGGGTAAAACTCAAGAATAGAGTCTCAAATATTTACAAGATTTATTCACAATCAACTAGGTTAGAAGTTAAGTTTAACCAGGATAGGAGAAATTGAGATCCGTTATAGTTAAAAGAATTATGGTTCAATCAATCAATCCTAGAGGGCATACACCGGGGGGGCGCCTTGCCTCGCCTACCCTAAGGCGCCATCCCTGGCGGTCACATCTCGCGAATCTTCATGTAGGCTCCCTTTCCATACTGAGTGACTTCCAGCAGGAAGCATCGACATGCCGCAGTAGGGCGGGTCGTACTTAGGTGCCAACATGAATTTGAAGGAAATCCTACCATGAGGAGTATCTGAATTGTGTTTTTAAATGGGGAATTCAAATATTTTTTAGATTGGATAACTTTAACCTACATCAATTTGAATTTTTAAATTGCCAATTTTACCCTTTTGAACCACTTTCTAATACATAATAAAATATAAGGCAAATAATTTTCATTAACAAAGCCAAATCAATTTTACATATTCATTAACAGGTGAACTGCATGTATCACTGAATACAATTAAAAAGATAATTCTCCTTACTTCTTGAACTTTGCCAGGTTGCACAAGTCCTGCTGTGACTCATTCTTGGACATCAGCCTCCTGCTGGTCTCCTGAGCCCTGATTCCTCTATCCCTCTTATTCTGTGAGAAGTATTTAGCAGAAGCCTCAGTCACCATTTTAACAAACCTCTCATTGCTTTGTGTGTGGCAAGGCCAGTTGAGTACCTCCATGGGGATATTCATGATTTTTTTCACCTCCGTGGTGTTTAGAAAGCAGGTTAGAGGTGGCTCTGACACACCTTCTGACAAGCTGAGCAAGTCACCA
>CM035180.1:5277208-5288865 GCA_020233015.1 Callinectes sapidus
TTGGTGTTGTGTGTGTGTGTCGTGGGTGTTGGTTATTGTTGCTTTGTTATATATATATATATATACCTGTGTGTGTGTGTGTGTGTGTGTGTGTGTGTGTGTGTGTGTGTGTGTGTGTGTGTGTTTGTGTGTGCGTGTGCGTAGGTAAAGATCATTAACCAATCTGGTAACTCTGAACCAAGTACCTTAGTCACCTTCTGGGCGTATCGTTATAAATTTCCGCAGATCAGATCGCTCTACCGGGTTAAAGTACACCATTCGTATGCTTTGATCTAACTTTCCATATTAAGAAATCTACCTTTTCTCTACTAAACCTCATCCTTTTCTCACTGAAAGATAGGTGCTTGAGGCAAATGACAATCTTCTCTATTTTTTCGATTTTATTCATTCTCATATTTATTCGAAATCTGATAACTTGTTCTCGTGCCTATACTCTCGAGATAGGACTACAAAGTCACTTACAAACTAAATTCATTTGTGATATATGTATTTCATGTAACTCCTCTGAATATAGAAATATCTTTGGCTACTTACTTTCAATAGGAAGGATTTTTTATTTTTTTTTTTTGTCTCCTTTTCCGAAAATCTCCATTCTTCGAGATTCCTGAACAGAATGTCACCATCAACTTTTGCTTCTTCAGGAGGTATAATGCTGAGTTTCCTATTGCTTTGGTGTCTGAAACCCTTCTTTATACTTAGCGCATAATCGATAGTATCGAGCTTGGAGGAGTACATTGCTCAGATTTCATCTGGAAGTGAATATTCCACTCTTCACTTTAACACTGCCTGTCGCTGTGTTATACATGGACGAGTTGAATTACAAAACAATAGTGAAAATTCTAGCACCTGAGTCTCATACATTTTATTTTATTTTATTTTATTATTTTATTTATTTATTTATTATTTTTTTATTTGTTTATTTATCTATTTATTTATTTTATTTACTTATTTATTTATTTATTTTATTTATTTATTTATTTATTATTATTATTATTTTTTTTTTTTGCCTAGAAGTCTTACCTTGAAGTTGTTAAAATTATTTACATGTCGAAAATCTCAAAATCTTTTGATTCGTGATTACTGGCACATAGCCAAAGTGTCTACAATAGCTGTACTCAATCTTTCACTTAAATGCTTTCAACCTGATGGTACCACTGCTACCTCGTCTATTTTACAAACAGAACTCAAAACACACAAAAGTTTGCCAAAGGCTACTCCTGGTATGTTTCAGGTTTTGTTTCTTCCTCCCTGCCCCTGTTTACTTCATGCTCCCTTGCAAATTCCTTCCCAATGATGTTTCCGAAAGGGAGAAGTTTTGGGGGAATTATTTTCTGTTGTATATTAGTAGTAGAATTAGTACATTAGCGGATGGCACGAAGAATAATGACAGATATGAGAAGGAGGCACTTCAAACTTTTAGAAACGATAATTATTCCCAGTGAAGTCTAATAACACTGGTTCAGGTGGTGCTGTGAGCTTATCATTCAAGCCAGTGACCTCACTGTACGTTTCAATTTGTGTCTCACAACTAAAGAAGCTAAAACAGCTTCTATAAAGCTTTGAGCCGTCTCCGCCAGTTTTTCTCACCTTCCCAACTGCTAACTCTATACAGGGGCCTTATCCGTCCATATATGGAGTATGCTTTACATGTTTGGGGAGGCTCCACTCATACAGCTCTATTGAACAGGATGGAATCAAAACCTTTTCTTCTCATCAACTCCTCTCCTCTGACTCTTTTCAGCCTCTTCCTCACCGCCGCAATGTTGCCTCTCTTGCTCTCTTTTACCGCTGTTTTCATGCTAACTTCTCTGAGCTTGCTAACTGCATGCCTCCCTTGCTCCCGCGGCCTCACTGCACAAGACTTTTCTCTTCCTCTCACCCCTATTCTGTCAACCTCTTTATTCCAAGAGTTAACCAGTATTCTCAGTCTTTCATCCATTTCTCTGGTAAACTCTGGAACTCCCTTCCTGATTTTGTATTTCCATCTGCCTATGACTTGAACTCTTCCAAGAGGGAGGTATCAAGACACTTATCCTATTCTTTTGGGTGATGAATTAGAACTTTCCCAGGGACCGGCACTCCAGTGGGCTTTTTGGTTTCATTTTTGCTACCCTAGGCAGCCTCCCTTCCATAAAAAAAAAAAAAAAAAAACACACACACAGAGGAGCAGTCACAGCCTACCCTTTAAAGACAACTCTCTTCCGTAACACAAAACTATATGTACCTAATTACATATACACCCTTCATCCAAAATAATGCAAAACAGAGAAGATCATGAATAAATGAAAAGAAAAAAACATCGGGAAAAAAATATATATTTGGGATTTGCCAATTCCCTCATAGGTGTAAATGAATTAGCAAAAAATATAAGCTGAAATATCTTGAAACGTACCTCTTAAATAAAGTTCAGTCATAAGAAGTTGAAAATATAGAGGCAGGTAGGGAGTTCCAGAGTTTACCAGAAAAAGGAATGAATAATTGGATTGAAGAACTTGACAAAATAGGGGTGAGAGAAAGAAGAAAGCCTTGAGAGCGAGGCCACAGGAGGATGGGAGGCATGCAGTTAGCAATATAAAGAGATCAGTAACTGTTAACATTGAAATAGCGAAAAAAAAAATAAATAAATAAATAAAAAGAGATGCAACATTGCAGCCCTTCGAAAGAGGCTGAAAACATTATGTCAGAGAAGACGAGTTGATAAAACGAAAAGCATTGACTCCATCCTGTTTAATAAGACTATGTGAGTAGACTCACCCCCCATGCATGGGAAAAGTACACCATCCTTAGGCATTAGCAATTGAGGATGATGAGAAAAGCTGATGGGGATACCTCAGAACGTCCAGCCTCATAGAAGCCGGTTTAACAAGAAATATAATGTGAAGTTTACAGTTTAGATCGCAAGTAAATGAAAGACCGAGGATATTCATTGTTAAAGAAGTGGGAAACTTGGGTGTCATTGAAGAAGAGGGTATAGTTGCATAGAAAGTTGTGCCAAGTTAATGCATGGTGAAATTGAGTTTAGGGTGGGGGGCGGGGTATTGGAAACTACTTTTTACTGCCTCAGTTAGAAATCTTAGAGAGAGAGGTCAGACGTCAGGCGTTCTGTGGCGTCTTTGTGTGATCTGTTAATTTTATTACTTCCTGAAGAGTTAGTCCTCTCTGAAAAGACGTGAAAAAAGAGTGAATAGAGCAAGATGTTTGGTTTAGAAGATCATTAATGATTCTGGTGACAAGACAGAGCCCGTGTTAAAAGATTTTGAAGATCAGTAGCCGTGTACCACAGCTGCAATAAAAACGGTTGGAGAGAAAATTTGAGATAAAGATGCAGAGAAAAAGAAAACATGTGAGCGGAGTTTTGAGATCAGAGCTTGGTGCCACACACTATCAAAAAATTTTGATATCTCTAAGACAACAGAAGAAGAGTCACAATCTCCATTAAGAAAGCCAGAGCATCAGCAGTAGAGCTGAAGGGAGAGAAAAGCCAGATTTGGCGAAAAACATTGACATTTCGAGAGAGTGTGCTCCGTTTTGGAAATTATGTAGCCAAAAAATTCATCATATATAGAGATGTTGGGGGAGAGGGGGACAGCACAATCAAATTTAGTTATAGTGTGATTTGTGATACGAAGTCTTGTGATTGGGCGATTAGGAATATTAAAAAGCATGGGCACGAGAACAAGTCAAGTTATTGGGCACTAAGATGCAACATCCAACGTTGGAACAACAAGGAGATGGAGAAGGTAAGAGAGAACAGAAAAGGGCCAACTGTCAGTTGCCTGAGACACTTGTGTTTCGGTAGAGAAAAGAGAAGGTTTAGGAGAAAAGATGTGGTGTTCTACCGATTGAAAATTATATCTAAGACCACAAATGTTGCAGATGTTGATATAGAAAAAAAGTTAAGGGAGTATGTCAAGATATTTAAGGTGGAAAACAATAAAGCAGTCCGAGATCAAGACATGTATGGTCCCCTCCCCAGAGTGAGAATGGGTAATGCAGCTACCTTTTCTATCTTAAGTGAAGGATTTGTATGTAGGTGTATATAAATTTGTGCAAAGGAAGTGAATGTTCTTTAGGTGGCAGGCTGTGACCATTCCCTTTCGTTTGGAAATAGAAAAGGAAACGCCAAACAAGTTCGCAACAAAATTTGATGATAAGCTCAGAGTACCACTTAACCTCTCAAAACCATATATGGTCAGATCAGAACTGGTCCAGATTAAAGCTAGTGCTATTAGACTTCGCTAAAAGTAAATTAATGTTGTGGTGGATATCCATTTTCTCCTCCTTGGGTCCACTGCCTCCCACTTGAATGTTACATTAATTGGTATATAAACAAAGTTCTTAGCATCAATAGCCAGGATAAAACCAGAAACAATAGGCTCAAGATTGAAAATTATTTAGGTGTAAGAACTGGAGGGAACTGGTCCTCTAATATAGTAGTAAATTAATAGAACAAACTCCGTAACCATGTTGTTAGTGCTAATTCATTTGGGAGTTTCAATAGCAGATTAAACAGATTCATGGATAAGGATGATAGGAGGAATTAGAGAAGTACCTTTTTATCGGGATTGCCACGTGTAGGCCTGGTGACCTCTTTCATTTTCCCTCATTTTCTTATGTTCTTATGTTATTCATCAAGCTAACTATTACGCTGATGATACCACCCTGTATTTTTTTCCTTTTTGTTTCCGTTTTTTTTTTTTTTTTTTTTTTTGTGTGGGTGTGTGTGTGTGTGTGTGTGGTGTGTGTGTGTGGTGCGTGGTGTGTGTGTGTGTATATATATATAATATATATATATATATATATTATTATATATATATATATATATATATATATATATATATATATATATATATATATATATAAACAAGGAGTCACCTCATTAGGACTTGTTCGGGCAAGGTAAACGTCTATATCACAAGTTTCTTCTCAGCATACCTTGCCCTGTGTATAATTCCGAAGATTATGTATAATGCAGGATGGACGCATTTCAGAAAGCGTATTGCCTCATCCACGAGTGCCTCACTGCATCACAGCAAGAAATCTTATCAAAACAAAATCTCTGAACATCCACTCACACCCTCGATATAGGTGATCTGGTATTTCAACGACAAAATGTCCATCATTCAAAGGTCGATCTTCTTTTCCAAGCTCCACATTAAATAATTTAAAAACTTCATGGCCACAAAGTCAAAATTCTAGATCTCCAAAGCTTATTCGAGCGTGTTGTCCATGAAGATCATCTTAAAAAATTGAATAGAGGCATTGGTGAGATATATGTAGGTTGAACTATTCCTGTTGCAATATCCTCCAGCACTGAGAGTTTAACTCGTCACACACCGTCTTTATACAGACAAAAACTTTGTTCCTTCTCCAAGTCTTATTTTCTCCAAGTGCCACTCACATACTTTTTTTTTATTTGTCTATATGTAAATATGTATATCTTTTTAATTATCTGTATGCATAAATGCCATATTCTTTCAAATATCTTTGCGTTAATATATATCTTTTATTATTTGAATGTATAAATGTCACATTTTTCAATTATCTATGTGTTAATGTATATCTTTCAACATCTGTATGTATAAATTTCATATTTCTTCAATTATCTGTGTGTCAATGCATATATGGATTACCTGTATGCATAAACGAATATTTTCTTTCAATCATCTAAGTATTGTTGTATTATTTGTATGTATGTAGTGTGCACCTAATCTAGCCCACTGTGCCCTCAAAATCACACTTTCTTTTATACGTCCTTATTTCCCGTTCTCTACACAAACCTCCAAATACTGCCTTTCTTTTTTATCAAGACATTTTAACTATTCTTATTACATACTTTCTATCCACGAACAAATACATGCACTGATTGTGCTCTCTTCTTTAAACTGCCTGTCACTAAAAGAAGACATACAGGCACCACATACATTTACATTGTAAATATTTATGTAAGGGGATCTGCGTCTCCGTGGGATTCCTGCAAGGATTATTGGTCTATTAACTGGCCTGTACTCCGGGACTGTAAGTGCTGTGAAGTGTGGAGCAGGCGTGTCCAGCTTCTTCCCTGTGAATACAGGTGTGAGGCAGGGCTGTGTGCTTGCTCCATCACTTTTCAACACATGCATGGATTGGGTACTAGGCAGAGTTGTGGAACAAAGTCATTGTGGAGCATCTGTCGGCAACACCAAGATTACAGATCTTGTTTTTGCTGATGATGCAGCAATCTTCGCTGAGTCACTGGAGGTTCTGGTAATGGCTCTAGAGGCACTGCACGAGGAGGTGAAGCCCGTGGGACCAAGGTCCAGGTGTTTGGAGGCGTGCTGGATGAAACAGTCCAGTCTGTCCATGCGTGTGGCGAGGACATTGAGATCTTGAAAAGTTTCACATACCTTGGTAGTGTAGTGCATAACGATGGTGGGTCGAACCAAGAAGTCACACGGCGGATTGGCCTGGCCCACGGCGTTATGGATTCGCTCAACACGAGTATTTGGCGTTGTCGATACCTGTTCAGACGGACAAAGATTCGGATCTTCAAGTCGCTGGTGATCCCTGTCTTACTCTATGGTTGAGAGACATGGACGCTGAACACCGAACTGAAAAGGCGAATTGATGTCTTTGGTACTAGATGCCTGCGCAGGATCATGGGATACCGCTGGTATGACTTTGTGTCAAATCAGCGATTGTTCCACGAGACCGATTCGAGGCCTATTACTAGGATAGTCCGTCAGCGCCAACTGCGGCTATATGGGCATGTGGCGCGATACCCGGAAGCCGACCCTGCTTGTCGGGTTGTTTCCGTAAGGGACAGCCCAACCTGGAGGAGGCCTAGGGGACGCCCACAGAACTCTTGGCTGCGGCAAGTCGATGCCTCCTGCTGGGAGTTACTCGGTATAGGAAGGGAGCCTACAGGGAGACTCGCGAGGCGTGACCGCCAGGAGTGGTGCCGTAGGGTAGGCGAGGCAACGCGCCCCCCGGCGTATGCCCCCCATGATTGATTAATTGATTGTTTGACTGCTGTAATGTACTATATGCAAATTTTCTGAATAAACCAGAGAGAGAGAGAGAGAGAGAGAGAGAGAGAGAGAGAGAGAGAGAGGGAGGGAGAGAGAGATGCAGAATTTATTTTTCCCTGTAACTTAAGAGAAGTCAAAATCGCTCATATGTTAATATGGCTTTAGGCATAGTAAGGGGAACGCTGCCCTTGGTCCAGCAAATCCTCCTCCTTAACACGGCAGGGATGACTTGTCTGCGTTTGTAGCCACTGGACCTCTTGAAAGAGTGGCACACAGGTGCGGCCAGTTTAACAGAGCCCCTGCTAAATCTGGTGACCTCCAGAGTCTGTCCACCCCTATTCTCTTTCTGAGCCGCCTAAGGGAAACACCCCCCCCCCCCCCAGCGCTGCGGGGTCTCCCCCACCTGGCACGGCTTCCGCACTGCCCTGCGCCACTGTCTACCTGCTGCTGGGTTATCCTCACTGCTTCCCTTGGTTCTTCATGGCAACCACAACTCTTGCGAGTTGCCACTTCTGTGTCTCCGTTAGCTGCCCCTCTCTTTTCCACTAGCACGCCATGTCTCCGGCAACATTTTCTTACTACCTCACCTCCAACGTAGCTCTGTATGCAAGATTATACAATGCCCAGGATTATCCAGTACCACACAGGATTATACAGTGTCACACATGATTATGCAGTGACGCACAGGATAATGCAGTGCTATACAGGATTATACAATGATGTACAGGATTACACAGTGCTCATTGCTCCCAGTGCCTGTGAGTAATTCCCTGTATTCCCCCACCGCCCGGGAATACAGTGCTTCCCTTATGCCCAAGAGTTATCCCCAGTAATCTCCCAGGATTACGCAACTGCTTCCCCTGTGCCCATGAATAATCATCAGTAATCCCGCAGTGCCCAAACTACCCGGGATTACCCAAAGTGTTTCCCCCTGTGCACAGGAATAACCCCTAGTAATCCTGCAGTGTCCACATCGCCCAGGATTACCTACACTTTCTGCAGTGCCCACCACACATGCCAGTGGTACTTACTTCAGTGCACGTGTCTGTGACTCTGCTCGTGACCCCTCATACCTTTCACTATGAGCATGCAGACACCTGCACCTGCTACCCTTATGGCACCCACTCACCCCACTGCGTCCTCGTCCCTCGCGGCGCACGTGGCCTTCCGGGCACTTCCTTTCTGCAACCAGTATCCAGCCATGTGGTTTGCCATCATTGAGTGCAATTTCAAGGTTGCTTCTATTACAGCCAACCTCACGAAATTCACTCATGCTACGGCCCTGCTTCCTCCTAGCATCCTCTTCAAAGTTTCCAACGTCATCAGCAACGCTGTTGCTACTGCCACACTTTACGACGATCCGAAGACTACTGTCCTGACTCAGCTTCAGTATACTGTCACTTCTTGTCTCCAGGAACTGCTGAGCAAAGTTAGCTTGGTGATGAGAAGCCTTCAGACTTCCTCAGGCATATGAAGAAGCTGTTGGGTGACAAGTACAGCGCATTCGACACGGGTCCACCACCTGTACTACCAGCGGCTACCTCTTGCCACACAACACAGCCTCTGCAGCGTTAAGGACAAGCTGTCAGTTGAGGAGATTGCTCAACAGATGGACGTCTTCAATGCGACTCCTCTGTTTGATGCTTTAGTTACTTCTGCTACTGTGAAGCCAGAGGCAGAATTACACCTCAAAGAGTTTCCAACTAGCTCTATAGGTAAGCAACCTCACTTGCCAATTAAAAAGCCGTCCACGCCCCATGACACCTCTAAGCTCCCGGCGACACTCCATTTCCTCCAGCAGGTCGGCTAGCACCTTCCGTGCCTCTGCTACGTCCTCCTGCACCTGCTACTATCACCACAGGCTCAGTAGAGATGTTCACAAACTGTGATTTCACCGCGACTCTCTTAATTAAACCAGTCAAGTGAGCATCAGTGCATAATGTTCGCCTTGCTTTGACACTGCTCCATATCTTTGATCCACTCTCCAAGACCAGGCTTCTCATTGACACTGATGCTGAAGTCAGTTTCGTTCCTGCAACTGCTTCCCAACGCTCCCTGCCGCCAGCTCTACATCTCTATGCTGCTAATGGCATCAAAATCCCGGTTTTCTCTCTAAAGACTATGCTAGTGGAGCTCAGCCTATGCAGTTTCTTTGAGTGGACTATCTACGTGGCAGCAGTCTTTCAAGCAATCGTGGGTGCTGTCTTCCTACAACACTTCGGTCTATTGATGGACGTGCAGAATTGGCAACTCGTCGATTCACTCACCTTACTCGCCACACACATGCAGCCCAGCCCAAGTGCCAGCGCGTGTCTTTCCTTCATAAAGTCAGAGACCCAGTTCGCTCCACAGTCAAACCTGTGAAACACCAAGTCACATCGAGACTTTCGCCCGGCCTACGCACACAAAGATCCGCCGCCTCGAGTTGAGTGCTACAAGCTCGCGAAGGCCGAGTTTGAGCCTCTCATGCGTGCTGGAATCCTACGGCCAAGCTGCAGCAACTGGTTATCTGCCCTCAACATCGTCAACGAGAAGAATGGTGAAATTCGTTCCTGTGGTGACTACCGCGCTCTCAACACCCTCACCAAGTTAAACCGGTATCCTGTACCCAACATCCAGGAGTGAGGAGTAATTAAAAAGTCAGTAGCATCAACCAAGCTTGATGTCCAATACAACTTCTTGCCATAAACACTCATGGCTAATATGCACATCTTTACAGTTGCTAATTTCTAATGTAATTACCTACTCCATAATGACATAAGCTGTGAATATTTAAAGAATGATAATGATTTCTTATAGAAATCAATTCTATGTTATAATATGGGTAGATTAGTTTATTGTCATTAAAAAGTTAAGATTTCCACAAAAAAGAAAACTATCTAAATTTGAATTAAATGTAATTACCTACTTTATATATCACATAAGCTATGAATAATTTTTAAGTGATAATGATTTCTTGTAGAAATCAGTTATAAGTTATAATATGGTTATATTAGTATGTTTCATTTTAAAGGTAAGGTTAGGTTAGTTTATTGTCATTAAAGAGTTAAGATTTCTGCTCAAATTAGATTTCTACCCCCAAAAAAATCTAAATTTCAAAAAGCACTAAATATTGACTGGGAAACAAACTTGTACTGAAAACTAGCAAAAGTTTATTCTGGCTTGGGAGAATATCAATAATCTGCTGTGTGCTGAAATGAGGACTCCTCAGCGGCGCGCTCGCGTGATCCGCGTGTGATGAAGAGTACGACAGTTTTTCCGGCCAGGAACGAGGGAGGGTCGACTGGCAGTGTTGCTATCGTTTTCAGTGAACATGCACTTCTCAAAGACAAACGGGCGTTCGGATGCAGGGCGACCACAGACGCCACTGAAAACGCCTATTGTTCTATGTGGCCTGTATGTAATCTATGAACGAAATATCTATATACTCTATTTTTTTCTGTTCTAATCCCACACACTTTTTGGCCTTCTCAATCTCCTCTAGCTTAACCTCTCCCAATTAAGCATGCCCGAATTCAGACTGAATATAAGTTAACACTTTCTTATCCTCTTTCTGTAAGTTCTCTTTGCTTTTCACCCAATCTCCATTATGGTTAACCCCATTATGGACTTTACTTGACCTTCCCTTTGTTCCCATTTCCAGCCTCTCGTTCTAAAATTTAGAAATTTGTAGTATTTTTCTTCAAAAACTTCAAGCCATTAAGTTTTATACCTAATTTCGCAGTGGTCATTGTTACCTAACTAGCGTTTAACATCTACCTGTGTAGCTGCCCCCTCTTTATTTTTTTCAGAATTAAAACTTAATAATATTCCCCAGTCTGGGTTTTATGGTTAAGTGTTTTACAAAATTATCCTGAATGACTTAACATGTTGCTTAACATCAGGCCCCAATAAACATTTCTATAATTGAAGTCCCCCATAATTCATTCCTGACAATATCCGGCTGGCCTATTTATTTCTTCTCATAGTGAGAAGTTGATTTCATTTGTAGCATTCGATGATTTGTACACTAAACCTCTTACTACTGATTATGCTTTTTCTCCTTAATATCCGCCCATAAGGATTCTGAGTTGCTATCAATCTTAATTTTACTGATAACACAACATTGCAATGTATCTTTAACTTACAGTGCTACACCTCTTCCTTTTCTGTTTCCCCGGTCCTTATGATTAAAATTCCTATTTTTATTCTTGTAAAATGAATTTGAAAGAGCATACAGTCATTTCTTAATATACTTCCGAATCACTTCCTTCCTCTCTCTTTTAACTTTTTTTTTAAAGTTTGACCATTTCTTTTTTACTTATTCTATCTTTGTTACTAATCATATGAATTTTGCTTACAGCATTTTGTTATTACGCCAATACACTTAAAGACTTCTGATGGGTTATATGTTAACCTACGTCTCTATAAGGAATTCAAATTCAGCAGCTATCATCAGGCCTCAATTAACTTTTTTTTTTTAGTTGAAGTCATCCATCACACATACCTGAATGTACTTGGCTGCCATATTTATTTCCTGCAATATTGTGGAGTTATTTTCATTCTCTCTCTCTCTCTCTCTCTCTCTCTCTCTCTCTCTCTCTCTCTCTCTCTCTCTCTCTCTCTCTCTCTCTCTCTCTCTCTCTCTCTCTCTCTCTATCTTCTCTC
>CM035180.1:5288965-5307467 GCA_020233015.1 Callinectes sapidus
ATATATATATATATATATATATATATATATATATATATATTGCATGAAAAGTGAACTGCTAAATGAAACCAGCATTCAAACCGTTGTGGCTTATCTGTTATTTCAAGTCCCATTAAGACATCAAAACAACTGTTTCCTTTCCCGTAAAGATATTTATTAAAGAGTTAATGCTAATTACAATTCATACTATCCCAAATTTAATATTCTATGGAAACCCAATCGTGCTTCACTAGTAAGGGAATGTATAGTGGCATACCTAAATATCCGGTTCAAGATGTTGAATAATTATTTGTTCTGTTTTAGTAAATTAGTTTTTATTGTATACATTCAGTTTGACTGTGTAAACTTCTTTCCTCTCCCGTAAAGATATTTATTAAAGAGTTAATGTTAATTACAATTCATACTGTCCCAAATTTAATATTCTATGGAAACCAATCGTGCTTCACTAGTAAGGGAATGTACAGTGGCATACCTAAATATCAGGTTCAAGATGTTGAATAATTATTTATTTGTTCTCTTTTAGTAAATTCGTTTTTATTGTATACATTCAGTTTGACTGTGTAAACTTCTTGGAGTATTTTCTCTCTCTCTCTCTCTCTCTCTCTCTCTCTCTCTCTCTCTCTCTCTCTCTCTCTCTCTCTCTCTCTCTCTCTCTCTCTCTCTCTCTCTCTCTCTCTCCTTATCTAAATAGGCAATATATAAAAAAATCAGGCTTTAAATTCTACGTTGTATATAACATTTCTAAATGCCTACTAAGTATTTCAGCTAGCTAACCCATCGTTTTTCTACCATATCTCCAAAATAACAAATCACATCAGCATGATATATTAGCAATGCCTAATACATACTTTGCCCTATTGAACTCACAGGTGTATTTGATGACGTTACTCTTAACTTCAAATGCGTCATAGCCTACACCCGTGAAGTACTTTGATCAAAGGGAAGTTGTGATGTCATCACAAACTCCATCGTCCATCCCATTGACCCCCCCCCTCTCTCTCTCTCTCTTTCTCTCTCTCTCTCTCTCTCTGAAAGCATGCAATAATTGTTGAATACAATAAACCCGGAGATAGATTAATGTTTCTTTCCAGTCCAAACCAATCCTTGGCTGCTTTCTCTATTGAAATAGTGTAAAAGTTCCAATGCAATGCTGGTTTTACAACCATACCTGCAATGTGGCATGGTGGACATGGTAGCGATGTGCCACTCTTCTCATACACTGGGGGAATGAGACCAATTCGTTCTACTGTACTAATGGGGACAGGTGTGTCATAGGTGGGCTGCCAGCTAAACCTTCTGTGTGGAAATGTTCTGTAAGTGAGGCGTGGTAACCATGAACATCGCCAAGTCCTAGTTGTATGGATGTGTTGATGTTGACTTGAGCGGGAACCTTTATTCGCTCGTCGCTGCTGGCCGCAGCTCTGGTGCACGACTGCGTCATGTGAGGTCGTAGCCTTAGGGGCTAAATGTGGGAGAGACTGCACCTGAGACTTATGGCCTACCACTAGTGCCAACATATCCCTGCAATGTTCTAATGACGTGACTAATCCTTACTGCTGGTAACTCTTTGCTGGCCACCAATCGCAGTGCTCGTCTCTGCACAGCTTCCAGTCTCTGTATGTTGGTGGCGACGCTCGACAGGGAGAGGACAGGACACTGTACTCCATGCATTGGTGTATTTGCGTCTCATATAGGGTGACGGGTGTCCGCCATCCTGCGCAGGGCAGAAACTCGGAAAGGGATCTGGTAGGCGACAGCAACTATATGGTGGTTGACGCGGAGGCTGTGGTCTATAGACAGACCCAAAATCTTGATGCATTCCCAGAGTGGTAGGCTTTTGTCTCTCCCCGCCGTTTCACCGGTCTGGGCTGCTTGTTCAGTATGCTGCCACAGAAGACCGCTGGAGAATGTCATCAGTGTAGATGTTCCACAAGACTGGACCTATAAACGAGCATTGTACAACTAAAGCTCAGACTGGTGAAGACCTGGATGACTGCCCATAGACTACTACTCTGGGGGTCCTGTTCTAGAGGCAATCTTCGAGTATTATGAGCAGGTCACCTTGGACATTCTTGGCATGAAGCTTTTTCAGGAGCCCAGAAGCCAGACCTGAAACCAAACAGCGTGTCTGAGAGGAGATAGTTTCCGTTCACGTATTGATAGATGGCAGTGGTCATTATTTACTCTAGCACCTTGCGCGTCACTGAAAGCAGGGAGATGCCTGAAGTAACTGGGGTCATGGCAAAGGTGTCTGAGCTGCCTACTGCTGCTACCTGCTGGCAGAGGATGGTGGCTTCGGAAAGGACTGTTATCACGGGATCCAACAGCTCTCCCCACTATGTGTAGGGAAGGTTACATGATTAATTAGGTCTTATACTGACAGGAAGTTATTGTAGGCAACATGCTCCATGTGGGGGTCGAGATCCACCCCCCTCTCCAATCATCACGTGAGAGTAGTTGCGTTGCTTGATCAGGGTGTAGATTTTCTATCAGGTTGGTCAGCGGAGCTCCTTATTTTGGAAGGTGGTACCTGTACATGACACAATGAGGTAGCCACTTTTGTATGCAAGTACCACCCATAAGAACAATGCCTCAGTTAGGTGAGGCACAGCTACATCGAGTTCCTGGGTTTGGAGGCCTGTTCTATTATCTTTGTTTTCCATCGCCCACAGGGAGTATCCCACGATTCTGCCAAAACTCACCTTCATTTCGTCATTCATCCATGTTTCAGTCACTACGGCAACATCAGCGTTTTGTCGCTAATGTCACCCATATTGGTGCAGAGTCCTTTGACATTGGCGGAAACTACGGTCCGATGACAGCTGGGGCGCTCGTTCCCTCGCCGCTACACGTTGGCAGGGGAGTGGAAAATGGAGATGAGATGAGGCGTATTTGTGTGTGCTCTGCCACGAGAAATTATTCCAGGTCTGCCAGTTATACGAGATGATGGTGGTGTTAGAGCTCTCTCTCTCTCTCTCTCTCTCTCTCTCTCTCTCTCTCTCTCTCTCTCTCTCTCTCTCTCTCTCTCTCTCTCTCTCTCTCTCTCTCTCCCACTTAAATAGATATTTATTTTCAATTTTGAAGAGTGTATAAGTATGAATATTTTCATGAAAAAGTCCTGTCATTAGAGGGCTGGATTTAATTGACCCTGGTGTTGTGAGAAGTAAAGGGAAACATTCAGTGATGTCACAACTGGTTTCAATGATAGATTAAGATCTTTCTACATTCGTGCATTGTGATCAAAGACAGAATTTCTTACACAATAACTGGTTTACTCACCTCTCAATAACTGTCACTAATTCTTGCACTGTCTCTGGTCTCGGTGGATACTTAGGCACAGTGAGGGAAGCAATTAGACTGCTTCTATAGGCTGTTCCTACCACAACCCCAAAAAACAACCAACATGCGATGAGGACATGGTTAGAGTGTCTAGTCGAGAGGCGACCATAAAGTCCCTGACCCAAGAGGGTACCCACCGCTTCGAGTACTACTGATCCACCGCTCAACCGCCCGTAACGAGTCAACCACATGTCGGTTCCAGTGACCTGAAACAAGCAAACCCATGAAATTTGGTCTTATGCCTTAAAATGCATTTATTTTAATTACTTATTTGAAATTATATATATATATATATATATATATATATATATATATATATATATATATATATATATATATATATATATATATATATATATATATATATTCTAGAGAATACCGCATGCTACGGAGGAACTGTTGGAAGTCCGGTTGCTTATTTAAAGTAGGTGTGTAGTGGGCACCTAATCTAGTCTAGTGTGCTCTCAAAATCCCATCTTCTCTTACATCTCCTTTCACATTCTTTCGATGTTTTCTTTAGATAACTTTCTACTAAGAAATTTATTCAATCAAAAAAACAATAATATATTTTACCATACACCTCTTAACGGCAAATAAACACAAACACCGATTGAACTGATTGTGTTTACGTTTCATACATTACCTGTGACATACCAGAAAAAACACGCACATTATGTAAATATATATTAATAATTATGTAATTATATTTCTGTGAAACAACGGATTCGGCGAAAGAGATGTCAAGCGCCGCATTAAGAAGACAGTTGACAATGGTACAACCCTATTAACTCACCTGAAGAAAGGAAAGCAGAAAACGTCATTTAATATAGAGCTTTTTTTTCGACAGCATACAGAGAGGAAGAAAGAATAATGAAGAATAACGTCCATAGAAACGTCAAACCAACAACCCAGAAGAGAAAATAAATCTCTGTATTTATTAGAAGAGCAAGAAAACAAACCAACTCCTGCTAAAAACAGCTCTGAGCTGAAACAGAAAATGAGTCAGAAGTCTCACGTCTTGGAAAAAGTGTGCAGTCTTCAATCCTTCGTATATCGGCAGGACGACTACCAAGTTATCCCGACGTCTGACTTTCCTTCTTGCAGCTGGAGTCCCGAAAAAACCACCTACGAGAAGCACACGATAATCAGAATTCCCTTCCGGTAGCGTGCCACATGCAAATATAGCCGTAGTTAACGTTGAAACACTATGGTGATAGTGGACTTCAAATCAATCTCATGGAGTAGATGAATCAGCAATTACCATTAAATATAACACCCAACACAAACTCTAAGTCGATTTTGACACTGACGTTTTGGGGAATGCTCAAAATAAAGGTAGAAAGAAAAATAGAAAAAAACAAAAACAAATTTGAAATCAATCAATCAATCATGGGGGGCATACGCCGGGGGGCGCGTTGCCTCGCCTACCCTACGGCGCCACTCTTGGCGGTCACGCCTCGCGAGTCTCCATGCAGGCTCCCTTCCTATACCGAGTAACTCCCAGCAGGAGGCATCGACTTGCCGCAGCCAAGAGTTCTGTGGGCGTCCCCTAGGCCTCCTCCAAGTTGGGTTGTCCCTTACGGAAACAACCCTACAAGCAAGGTCGGCTTCCGGGTATTGCGCCACATGCCCATATAGCCGCAGTTGGCGCTGACGGACTATGCTAGTAATAGGCCTCGAATCGGTCTCGTGGAACAATCGCTGATTTGACACAAAGTCATACCAGCGGTATCCCATGATCCTGCGAAGGCATCTAGTACCAAAGACATCAATTCGCCTCTTCAGGTCGGTGTTCAGCGTCCATGTCTCACAACCATAGAGTAAGACAGGGATCACCAGCGACTTGAAGATCCGAATCTTTGTCCGTCTGCACAGGTATCGACAACGCCAAATACTCGTGTTGAGGAATCCATAACGCCGTGGGCCAGGCCAATCCGCCGTGTGACTTCTTGGCTCGACCCACCATCGTTATGTACTACACTACCAAGGTATGTGAAGTTTTTCAAGATCTCAATGTCCTCGCCACACACATGGACAGACTGGACTGTTTCATCCAGCACGCCTCCAAACACCTGGACCTTGGTCTTGGCCCAGGAAACCTTAAGTCCCAAGGGCTTCACCTCCTCGTGCAGTGCCTCTAGAGCCATTACCAGAACCTCCAGTGACTCAGCGAAGATTGCTGCATCATCAGCAAAAACAAGATCTGTAATCTTGGTGTTGCCGACAGATGCTCCACAATGACTTTGTTCCACAACTCTGCCTAGTACCCAATCCATGCATGTGTTGAAAAGTGATGGAGCAAGCACACAGCCCTGCCTCACACCTGTATTCACAGGGAAGAAGCTGGACACGCCTCCTCCACACTTCACAGCACGTACAGTCCCGGAGTACAGACCAGTTAATAGACCAATAATTCTTGCAGGAATCCCACGGAGACGCAGAAGATCCCAGAGTGTCTCTCGATGCACTGAGTCAAAGGCCTTCTTGAGATCGACATAGGCTGCAAGCATTCCCTGTCGAAACTCACGTCGGCGCTCCACCAGTACACGAAGCGCTAGGATACGGTCAGTTGTTGACTTACCGGGCGTGAACCCTGACTGTTCAGGTCTCTGATGCTTCAGCAGGTGAGTGCGGATCCGTGTCAGCAGCAAATGGGCAAGCACCTTGCCAGGTACGCTGAGCAGCGTTATTCCACGGTAGTTGCTACAGTCCTGACGGTCCCCTTTCCCCTTCCAGATAGGGACAACCAACCCCTTCTTCCAGTCAGAGGGAATGGTACCTGAATGCCATACAGCAGTCAAGACAGCATGCAACCATGGCTTCACCCTCAGCTTTGAGCAGCTCCGCACTGATGTTGCAGACGCCAGCTGCCTTTCCACCCCTCAACTTTGCCACAGCCTCTTTGACGTCGCCAATGGAGGGTGCGGTTTCGTCAATGGGTGGATCAGCATCCAGCGTTTGCAATCCTGCAGTCCGGAGCTGTCCGCTTGCAGGATCCACCGTGAACAGCTGCTCAAAGTATTCAGCCCAACGAGCCATCTGCCCATCTGCGTCCGATACGAGGCAACCATCTGCTGTTCGGGTAGCACTCACCTGAGAAGTAGACTTGGAGCGGAGTTTCTTCAGAGCTCGGTAGGCAGGTCTGAGGTCATTAGCATTTAAATAACACTCGACATCCTCAGCGAGACCCCTGACGTACCTCTCCTTGTCTCTTCTCAGAAGAATTCTAGTCCTACGTTTCGGGCCTCGCCAAACCAGAGAGGCAAAATTTAAAATTATACCCATTGCTCAATATAAAAAAGGTGAAAATAACACTCAAAGGAAAAGAAAAATAGAAACCTGTAGAGAAGGATTTTTTTTCTTTTTTTGTGAGGGGGGGGGGGCGTTAAAACTGTAATCTACAAGAATTGTTGGTCACTGTACTAACGTCAAGAAGAAAGAGAATGCAATTTACATAAGCCTCAAAATATTTCAAAACCTATCAACTAAAGTAAAAACAACGCTAATAAAAACACCTAATACCAATCTTAGAATATCCTCCTACCACAATATGTGCAGCATCACTTACATGGACACAGTCACACCAGCAGTATCCCATAATCCTGCAAACACATCTACGTAGTACTAAAGACACCAATTCGCCTCTTCAGGTTGATGTTCAGTGTTTATATATCACAACCATAGACATAGGTTACCAGCGACTTGTAGATCAGAATCTTTGTCCGTCTGCACAGATACTGACAACGCCAAATACTCAAGCTGAGAGAGTTCATAACTCCGTAGACATGGTCAGTTCACAGCAAGACTTCCTGACTTAAACAAATGTTGTTATACACTACACTACTAAGGTATGTGAAGATCTCAATATCCTTGCCACACGAATTGACAGAATGTACTGTTTCATTCAGTAAGCCTTCAAACACCTGGATCTTTGTCCTTTGTCTTTGTCCAGGAAACCTTGGGTCCCAAGAGCTTCGCTTCCTCGAGCAGTGCAGCCAGTAAGTGTAATTATTGTACCATCAACAAAAACTTGTATTGCCAGTAGAGGCTCCACAGTGCCCTTGTTCTACCATCTACAATCAGCTTTGCGGTGTTGAAACGTGATGCACCAAACATGCATCCCTATATCACACTAGTATTCACAAGAAAGAAGTTAGACACGTCCCCTCTACACTTCACGACACTAACACTCCAGGATTACAAGGCAATTAATAACCATTAATCCCTGCAGGAATCGCACAGAAAAGCAGATTGCTTCAATGCCTTTTTAAAGTTAACATAGGCTGCAAGCATCCTTTGTTGAAACTGACGTGGACGTTTCAACAACAAGCGAAGCGCTATGATCCGATCAGTTTTCACCCTATCTGTGTGATTCAAGACTGTCCAGGTTGGCGGTGTTTCAGCACATGATTACAAATCCGCATAAACAGGAAATGAGCTGCCAGCTGCAGGAAATGCCTGGTAAGCATTTTTTCGCTGTGGTCGCAGTGTATCTACAGGTTGCTATAAGTACTGTGCAAGAAAATGGCGAGAGTTAAAATAAAATGCAAGAACCAAAATCATAGAGAAAACAAACTTAAGGTTATTGAAATCCCATGTAAAAAAGGAAATTGAGATCAGATCCAACACACATGATGGCTTTACAGTGTTGACTCTAAATGAACACTACACAATAAGACTTAACCGCCATGTTAGGTAAAGGATAATGATCGGGTTCGGTGACAAGGTTCAGCCGCCTGTAGTCACTCCGAGGTCCCCAGTTGTAAGGAGTAGTGAAGCTTGTCTGACGTTTATTTGAACAGTGAAACGTATATGAAAAATATCAGAACTGAAAATAATAGTGGGATAGTCTTATACAAATAACTGAAATCAGAGGAACACAAATGTCATTTAGATAAAGAAAACACAGTACAAAAATATGTATGAACATCTTAACACAAACAAAAAAGAACAATATAAAAAATGATGAACAAAAGAACAAATATATTGTAGACTTAAGTCAGTCACCCAGTATACCATCCAGAGCTACTGAGTTAGGAGCGGTGACTAAGACAATGTTACAATGTCACCAGACTTAAAAGCCAGGAAGAGCGTGATCTTTCCCAAAGTGGATGATTTAATCTACAAGCAAAAGCTAATGGATATTGGTGAGAAAATTATAAAAGAAAATGACTGGATAAATGAGGATAGTTTTGAAACATCTACAACTTTCACAATTCTCCAATAATACAGATAAATTTTTCTCTATCCTCGCTTGCCCCCCAAAAAATAATAAAATAAAATTTTAAAATGCACAAAAAATGGACTAAACGCCCTCAAGATTAGCATTTCTGAACACAAAATTAAACTAGAAACTTACATTCGTACCAAATGGTGTATGCTTTGCTAAGCCCTTGAACATAATTTCACTAATTATTACCCTAAAAGTAGAGAGTACACAGTCTGCTCTGTATGTAGCACAAAGGGACGCGTGAGGCATCAATGTACAGAGTCCATTAAAATATGTCTGATTCTGGTGACAATGACATAACATCCCTAGAATCACAAAAGAGGAATTACTTGAAATCCACACATGTGTTGCACATGCTCATTTCAAGAACCAGAAAAGGCCAAGAATCTAGGCTAAAGAGCTTAATAAAATTTGAAGTGTAAACAAATTGCCAAACATTTTGATACTAGACGACATTTCTGAACAATATGTAACTGATACTGTGAGTGTTAAAACCACTCCACAATACACACCTAAAGAACAGCAAGGCTTGAGTAGACAAAGCAGTGTAAACAACATAAATATAACACTGGGTAACACAGGTTTTGTTTCTTTAAAAGTTTTTAGTGTTCCTGAGGCAGTTTTTCCTCCTGATTCCAAATATAACATTATAAATTACATAACATCAATATTTTAGGAAATAAATTGAGATTGTATAAATAAGGGACCATAAATAGCAACAACAGTACACTTCATTTATTTGTCGACATATAATTGTATATATATTTTATTCCTTGGATTTCTTTACAATTAAGCAAAAGAATGTAAGGAATGACTGTGATAAGGTTATAAGTGACAACAGGCCTCCTAGATGTACACTGAGGAACCCGCTTTCCTACTGTGAACTCCTTGATTTTTACGCATTATTGACCGTATACAGTCCCCCAATTAGCCGTGTCCCATCCTCCTTGGTATCTTTTCTCCATTTTTGCAATGTCCTGATGGAACCTCTCACCATGTTCTTCGCTTACTTCTCCCAAGTTTTCACGAGAAAAGTCCAAGTGTGAATGCAAGAAGTCGGATCACCTGAAGATCCGCCACCCCTGGTTATTTCAAGCCTAACTACATCAAGCCATGGTAGGCTTGGGTAGGTTTGGTTAGCTTAGTTAGTTAGTTTAAGTTAGGTTAAGTTAGGCTAGGCTTTTGTAGTAACCAAACCTACCCAAGCCTACCATGGCTTGATGTAGTTAGGCTTGAAATAACCAGGGGTGGCGGATCTTCAGGTGATCCAAGAAGTCCTTTAATGGCATTCTACAGCCTAAACTCTTATAACTTTCCAAAAGTTTTTCTACCATTAAGTAAATCTCGAAATGCACACGATGCCTGTCTTTCAGTATCACTCATTGCATTCTCAAGTTGTGCTGACTTTAACATTTTTCTTACTTGCGGTCCAGTAAATATTCCACCCTTAAATTTGGCCTCTGATACCTTTGGAAAGAGTAAACGAATCTCTTGAAATGCTTCTCCACCATGTTCTAAAGCTTTCACAAACTGTTTGACCAAACCAAGCTTTATATGAAGTGGAGGTAGGAACACCTTTGCAGGCTCTACAAGAAGCTGTCTAACAACATTCAATTTACCTGGCTGCAAGTCATCTTGTGGGGACCATGGTGTATTGGACTTGGTGTATCCACCCTGCAATGCAAGTAAGAAAGCAAGCATTTTAAAAACACCACAAATGTCCCATTTAAACTCATTATAGTTTACTTTCTTGAGAAGTTTCTTTACATTGTCATATTCTTCCTTTATCTGTACCGAGTATGCTATAGGCAGAGATGGATACTGGTTCCCATTATGTGTAAAACAGCTTTGAGGCTGTTTGTAGAACTGTCTATGAAAAGTCGCCATTCTTCATGGTTGTGATCTATTCCTATAGCTGAAAAGAAGCCATTAATGTCTTTAAAAAAGCAGAGCTCATCACTGATATAAAAAACACTCCATATAAACCTGATCATGTAAACCTGAAAGAGAGAAAAAATAGAAGTGACAAATGTAAGTATGCTCTGCCCGTACCCCATACATTTCCTTATATTATTAGGATAATTGGCTGTACCTCTAAAACGATCGATGGTAGAAGAAAAGTAATGAATATTTTGAATCAGCGCAACATTTTGATTTGAAAACACTCAAAATAATAAGAGAAACTTTTTTTTTTTGAAAATTTTTTACCCAGTGTAGTTCATGAAACTGCATCTGCGAATCTTGACACCACTCAACATTACATACCTAAAGGACATAAACGTTTGAGTCGTCAAAGTAGCGTAGGTAACATAAAAACAAACTGCATCTACAATGGAACTAAACACAAATGACTTAAGTTTAATAATCTTTACCACAAAAGCAAAAGGATGGCACCAAAATTGGAATTGATAAAAGGGGCAAGAAGTAGAACGATAAAATGGTCATACACAAATAACAATTTTGAGAACGAACAAATTCAACGGCAAACAGAAAGAAGCGAAATAAAACTGCAAAAAATCTTTTTTCTCTGTGAAGGGGAATGTGTATAGTAAAATCTGATCCGGACTTATTCAGGAACGTTCCCTTATGGAACAACGTGACCGACGCTTCAATAAGAAACCTCTCCATCATAAGCATAACTTAACAATTATTCAACACAATGTCTTGAACTGGAAATCCAACAAAGCTACTAGCTTACTACCTTGAATATGATGCTGACATTTTTTTTTTCTTTTTTACAGTTATGAACTAAAACACAGTGAAGAGTTGAAAATCCCTGGTTACAGAGTATATGAAATAAATTATACTGAAAGCATCCATGATGGCTCAGAAATTTGTAAGAAATTTAGTATAAACATAAATTATTTGATAACTTTGACACCGATTTTACAGCTGTAGAGGTTGATACAAATTTGGGACCCATACAAGTTGTTACAACTTATTCACCTCCCAGGTGTCCTTTCTTACCTTACACAGACATGCTCAGATTATTAAGTAAAAGTATTCTAACATACATCCTGAAGATTTTAATGGCAGACACTCAATGTTTGGTGTGATGAAGGAAAAAACAAAGTTAATCTTTACACAAGGCTTTATTTAGCTAGAAAGCAGGACACCGTACAGGATAAGCGGCTGGAGTCAACGGACTCCACAGCTTAGAAAGATTCATTAAGTAACCTTCGGAGCAACGTTCCGAACCATTCCCCGAAATGTTCACTAGACAAATGAGAAGTAGAGTAGACTAGTTATCACCACAATCACCCCCCTAAAAAATTAAATAAATAAATAAATAAATAAAAATACATGTACCCTAAAACATACATTATAGAGCAATAATAAGTATGTTTGTCAATAGCATGTCTGACTCCAGTGGAGCATCGTAGTAAAGGCAGTGTTGTTGGTTGAGAGTCCTAGGAGCCAGAAATTTCGGTAGAGACAGGGGAGTCCACACCACTGAATGTCGTCTGGCCATTGGTGGTAGGCATATCCAGGGTAGGGCTAGGTATGTCAGGGAGGGTAGCATCCACCGTGCCCTAAGCACTATCGACGCAGGTAGGGATGGAGTCCGGAGGAGCGGGTGCTAGATCTTTAGTAGATACTGTAGAAGTTCTACCATCAGGGTAGCGAACAGTGGCGTGGTGGGGAGTGGTGCTCTCCAACTCCACGTGCTCCACTAGAGGGTCGTTCTCAGAGTGTCGAACAAGCTTGCGAAAAAAAAAGCAGGTCTGGGAGAGCAAAGCCAGGAGGGTAAGGAAAAAAAAAACATTAGATGATTTCCTGGGGAAGGAGAACATTCCATCATGTGGGGTTTGGTTGGTTACAGTATAGAGCAGAGATCTGATAGAAGGCAGAACTTTATCTAAAACTTGCTCTCAATGTGTAATGGGAAGTTTCTGAGACTTAGGAGCGTGACACAGATTTCCAAATGGTTCCAATCTCCCTCCCACACTGTCTATTCTCTTGAGGGTGATAGGGTGAGGAAGGAGTCATAACAACACCATGACTCTGGAAAAATTCCTTTACTTCACGTGACATGAACTGAGTTCCTCTGTCAGAATGAACATATGAGGGGCAGCCAGTAATACAGAATAGTTTAAGGAAACAATGTATCAACGTTTTAGCTGACATGTCAGAGCATTGGAAAATAAAAGGGAACCTGGAATATTCATCAATCATTCATTACCAGGAGATACTTGCTTTTAGTGCAGGAAATCTTTGAACCGGAAAAGTCAATAGGGACACGATGAAAAGGCTTTAAAGCTTTAATGAGATTACTTGTGGGAGATTTATGGAATATAAGTTTTAGTTCAGAGTAAATGGAACAGTGTAGGCAAACCTTCTTTACATCTTCCAAAGAGAATGGTAAAATTTTCATTCCGACAAAGTGATGTAGCCTGGTGACTCCAAGATGACACAGTGAAACATAACTTTTCTCCAAGGAAGCAGAGCCATCCTGGACAGCAGCAGTGCAAGCTCTAGTTAAAGTATCATAAGCAAAATTGACTGTGCCAGGTCTCTACTTAATTTCATATTGGTATTCAGAAAACTCTAAACGCCATCTCAGGAATTTCTCATTATTTTGGATGAGTGGCTGGAACTGAATATGAATGTAACAGCTTCCTGATCAAGAACAATAGTAAATCTACCAATTACTACCAATGCTTCTATGATGGCCCTTGCTTCCCTCTCTACAGCGGACTGAAGCCTTTCCGACATGGATAAAGTCCTTGAGAAAAAAAACAACAAGTCGACCTAGCTGAGAAAGGACAGCCGCTACAAATACAGAAGAAGCATCAGTTTCTGTCTCCAGTGGATGTGTTTCAACGAAAGCTGCTACTGAAGCTTCAGATATATCTTTTTTGAGGGATTCAAAACAGTTAAATGCTTCTGAGGACAGAGATAAGAATATACAATTTAGAAGTGGCTGAATACGAAGAGAATAGTTGGGGATCCAAACAGAATAATATGAAAATAATCCCAGAGCCCTTTTTAAAGAACAAGAATCCCTTGGTATTGGCAGTTATAATAAGGGTTGGATACGGTCAGGATCAGTACCCAAGGATCCATTTGAAATGCAATAGCCCAGGTAAGTGATTTCAGGGAGTCCGTACTGACATTTGTTCACATTTAAAGGGAGGCGATACTGAAAGGCTACATCCTTAAAACACTGAAGGTTGCGGTCATGGTCTTCCTTAGTCTCTCCGCAAACAATAGCGTCATCGATGTAAGCGAAAGTACCTTTTAAACCATTGGCAGTTACTATAGAATTTATGACTCTTTGAAACACAACCACAGAATTAGTCAAGCCAAAATGTACCCTAGTGAACTGAAACAGTTTCCCTTCTGCCTCACAAGCAGTAAACCGCTTTTCATCTTCCCTGAGGGGGAACTGGTAATCGGCACTTTTGAGGTCTAGTTTGCTGAATACTCTGTACTTAGATATTTTATGGACCAGGTCATGAATGCCGGGTACAGGGTCAACGTCTTAACAGAGTAAAATGATTTATGGTCCTCGAGTAGTCAACAACCATTCTACGTTTGTGCCGTTCATCCTTGGTGACCAACACTTGAGCTATCCAGGGGGACTGACTCACTTTAATTATGCCCTCCCTTAGCAAAAGTCTGGACCTCTTCATGAATGAAATTTTCATCTGACTTAGAAAACTTGCGAGATAAAGTGGAAACAGGTTTTAAGCCAGGAGACAAGTTAGGGAACAAGGAAGGGGGATCAACTGACATACAGGCAACGCCATAAATAGTTAACGTTGGTAACAATCCATTTAAAGTAAACTCCACAGATTGGTGTCTGCCCATAAAATCTTGACCCGAAATTAGTTCAGAGCACAACTGAGGCAGTACAGATAGTTTGAATTTTGAATATAAAGTATCACTTACTTTCAAATCAACAAAGCAGTGACCATGGGTGGAGGATATTTGAGGTAAAGCCAGGGTAATATGAGCAGTTGAAGGGTATACAGCAATATCCAAATTGCTAACAACTTCTGGGTGAATAAAACTGAAAGTACTCCCACCATCAATAAGGGCATTCACTTTTAGATCGTTCACACTCACCGGCATATTAGATCTGAGGGGAGTAGCCAACTCGACAACACTGGGGAGCTGGGCGTGGTTCATGCAGCACTCATGGGGAGGAAATGAAGCTTCTCCAGCAGAAACACCTGTCACCATATCATTTCCCGCAGCAACAGCCGCAGCAGTAGCCCCTATTCTCGCCTTTACTTTTCTGCCTGATCTACAGACAATAGCAAAGTGGCCTGTCTTAGAGCACTTATGATACACAGCAGCTTTCGCGGGGGAGCAAGACCGAAGATGACGAGGCCCCCTGCAAAAAAAACAGGAGCGACTCTGCGAGATGGCAGCGTAGATTTCTGAAGATGTCGAAGGGAGTCCAGGAGAACCTGCCTTAGCGGAGGCCGCAGATACTCTGCCTGTGCATGGCACAGAAGGCAGCGAGTACTCCTCTGCATTCCGCTGCGCCGAATCGAGACTTCGAGCGAGATGGATTGTTTAATTCAGAGTCAAAGATGTTTCTCTAATAATCTTTGTCGAATAACATGGGACGCGAGACCAGAAATGAAACACTCATGTATATAGCCTCCTTGAATTTACATTCCCTAGCTAGTGGTTTCAGCGACTGGAGGTAGGAATCAATAGACTCGCTTACTTGCTGTTTCGCGTAGCCAGTTGATGACGAGCGAAGATAACCTTTCTTGGCTTCACGTACACGTTCTTCAAGATGTTGATAGCATACTCGTAGGTAGCGCAGTGAACAGTGTGAAGGCAGTCAGAGAGACTTAGTTAATGAGCAGCTTCAGTTTATCCGGCGCCGGGTCAGTAGGGAGTGACTGGATGAAGTTATCGAAGGTGCGGTACCAGTGTGCTCACTCAGCAGGAGTGGTCTCCTCAGAGCCCTCAAAACAGTCAGGCCTCAGCAGTCTCTCCATCTCCAGCCAGTTATACAGGTTCTAAAATACAAGTCCTTAACTTAAGTCACTGCATCTTCTTATTCCCAAGGAAAAATTACCAACCACTTACCCACCTACCCTGCCAGCCACTCGACTACTTGCTACCAGATACCTAATTAGCCGCGTCGCAGTGAGGGTCGTAGATACCTATTAGCGCTACAATGTTTAATTGTCTCCGATTTCCTGTGGCAAAGGGGTGTCTTAGCTAATCTGGAAACCGATGTGCAGAAACAAATACGACATGGATTGCTGCACAAGAGTATTTAAAATTAAAAACATAACTCTTTATGTTATTATCTATACTTACTAGTGTATGATAAGGCTTTGTTAATTCAATTATATGATAAAACTGAAAATAGGTAATGATTTTTTTTAAAGTAAGTACGTGATGTAAAAAATAAAGTAATGCTGATTTTGGTTTAAGCATTTTATCTGGGATTATTGAAAAATTATAGATAACACTGTCACCTTCTATATATGAAGCTAATCAGTGAAATAAAAACAACAGCATCGCTGGCGGACGTACGACGAATTGAAATAAGCTCCCCCCTCCTGCCTCTCCACTCTGTCTAAGCTCCGCTCTTTTCTTCTTCTTCCTCTTGTGACTTTTGATGGTTGTCTCTGTTGATCGTCACCTTTACTTCTGTCTTATTTTACTTAAAAGTTTTATCAGTTCCCTTCAGTTTTAGTCATTGTAGAAGCAGAAGGCATACACAAGGACATTATTATTAGGAAGGTAATGTGTCTGAATAAATTAGTGATGTTCTATATGATTTTGTGTCGGCAAATTTCCGCGGGCCAAACCACACATCCCTCTTCTTCCACAAAATTGTAGGACCTGTGAGAAACTACTGGTGATGGAGATGCATCATAATGATGTATCTGCAGCAGAAACGAGATCCAAAATCAAGTGAAACAAATAAAAACACCAAATATAAATATAAGGGACGCTCGTGTCGGTCTGTGGTCCCTCTTGCTCGCCTGTGGGGCCAATGGGGATGAAGTTAGGTTAACCGAGAATCATCTCCACAGTGGGCTATATACCATCCCGCCTTTATGGAATGATCTTTTGGGTGTCATATTGTCTCACATTACTTATATCTTCTTGGAAAACTATAATTACACCGAATTTTATGTTCATCTGAGAAGTTACACCACCCGAGTCGGTGCAGTTCTGGGCCCGGATTTACACGGTAGCCACATTTGAGAGTTGTAGAGAGCTTTCTGAATACCAATGTGTGTCTGAAATTTGTAACGTAGAGATATATACCCTTTGAATAGTGTAAAGTGCTTTCTGAATCTGGGCCTCGGTTAGAAAGACTCTGGTAAGAGTGTAAACAAAACTAAGATCTGTTGAGAGACCAACATGCCAAATTTTACATGTGCCGTGGCAGACTGCACGTCTGGTTCAAGAAAAGGAAGAGAAAGACAGACCAAGTAACAGATAAGGTCAAAGGATTTGCGAGAAGCTAAAAGAAGAAATGTTGTTTAGGCTTGTTTGTTGCCGCCAGCCGAGGATAGTTGTCGTACGGGAAACGTTACGTCTATGTTAGAACATAACATTTCCTATACATTACATGCATTTGCCTATTGTTCAATACATTCAAATGAATTTAAATATTATTGTACGTCCATTGATGTCAGCAGAAAATGACAGATTACTTGCCTTGATACAATCATAGGTGGTTTTATGAATATCATCTGAAATTATGAATAAAGGCTCAAACAATGCCATCAATTATCATGAAATAGATTTATTTAAATTTCAGAAGCATAAATGTGCAACGACACACACATCTTTGTAAGTTTTCTAAAGCTTTCCCCAAAGAGTACTTATTTTTCAACAAGAATTATAAAATCTGGTGGTGTCTGATATCAAAATCCTCACTGCGACGCGGCTAATTGCACCGGGCCAGTAGTGGTGGCAAAAGCGTTGGAACTGGCGACGAATGAATTTACAACACTGTCGACCGCGTAAACGACGAATGAATCCGAAGATCTACATACTCTGAAAAAAAAAAGCTTCTCAATTTCAAAATCACCTACTTCTTACGATGACCACAGCCTCGCTGGACTTCTTATACGTTCAGACAAGTTTGCTTTAATCACAGCGTGTGATGAATTCTCAACTGAGGTAAAGAAACATTTCCAGTCACATTCAAAACTTGGTGCTGAACATTCCACTTTAAAAATTTCATATGTAATGCAAAATGGTCGGTCCATGTCAATTCCCCTTCAAACTCAAAATCTTGCATATTCACACAGCTCTGAACTCATCACACAGCTCCAAACTTCTCACCGGTTTAACAACGATTCCATTACCAAGGAAGACCTAAAAAAAATGCTTGAATACCTTTTTCACCAGCTTCATAACCAAAATTTCTCCAGTGCTTGTGATTTCGAGTTAAAAAAAATCCCATTATCTATATGACGTATGCAAGCCGCCATGGTACAGTGGAACCCCTTGCGCTTTGGGAGTCTTGGGGTCCCCGAGCGTATGGGTTCGAATACTGGCAACGGTCTGAGTGGAGATTGGGCGTCCACTGGGGGTTACGGTTCCCAAGTAGGAGGATAGGAGGTCTCCATTAGATGGTCTCCTTTAACCCATAAATTCCCATAAAAAACCTTATTGTATATTATAAAAAGTACATCAGTGACAAAAGACCTCTCACTGACTCAGTACCTCTTCAGACAATTGGACAAAACGTAACTCCCACCATCTCCTCCTCAGACGCCTACACGTGTCTCACGAAATAAGCATGTCTACTGCTTTCGTTGCCACTTCAGGGTTTCTGCTCATTTCACAATAAATCTGGCCATACTCTGCAGAATTTCGATCACTATAACTACCTCTATTCTTTGTCAGGAAACGACCAGCACCCTTCGTCCATCAATCCATCGTAACTAATTCATCCATTCTGAAAACATCACCTGTCTGTCTCCCAAA
>CM035180.1:5316263-5337497 GCA_020233015.1 Callinectes sapidus
GAACTCTCTGCCTGCCTCTATATTTCCACCTGCCTATGACTCTAACTGTTTCAAGAGAGAGGTATCAAGACACTTATCCCATTCTTTTGGAACATGAATCCTGACTTTCCAGGGACTGGCACTAAAGTGGGCTATTTTGTTTTACTTTTGTTGCCCTTGGCCGCCTCCCTTTCTACATAAAAAAAGGTATGTGGTAGCGATGGCGAGTGGTAGGCTGAAGATCGTGGGGTGGGTGGTGTCTTGATAATGTACGTAGTATTTAGTGGTATCTTCTAAGTGGGGTAAGATAAATACTTGTACAAGTTGACTTAAGAAGTTGTATTATTTTCTCTCGTGATACAGCTTTCATAGACGACGATACAGGACGAGAGAATTACGTGACGAACAGACTATGATGGAATGAATCCTAATTGATGACTGAAAATTTTGTTTATGAGAAGTTGAACAAGACGGAGCTGAATGTCAGGCATAACATTATCCCGTGTAGTAGAGAGAACTATACTAGTAAAAGAGGGAGAAGGAGAAGTAACAGGGAGAGAGCAGGAATGAAGGTATCTCTCTTAGAGATTCGATTGTGCGCTGGAAAGATATTGTTGTAATTTTCACGCATGGTTGGGAAACCAATTCTTCTTGGAGGGAGACTTGAGATACTATGTAGAATGGAGCGGTGATGTTACGCCTTAAAGGTGTAAAAGAAAGAGTTCAGAAAATTTTGACATGAAGAAGGACTTTGGAACAAGAGATACCATAAATATTTAAATCAGGAGTTAATGCGATAAGAGATTTGCTTGAGATGGCAGATAATTCTTTGAATGTTTTCAATTTGATTATACTAATGGCAGTACCAGTGTTTAGGAAAGCACTGCGAGGAGTTGAAAGATATTCTACCTCGTGGCGATTACCAACTGACGGGGTACAGTAATGAGTATTGACCTAGGGAAGAGAAGAATCTTGCCTGTAAATGAAATAAACTCTACGGCCAACACGATGAGGTTTTGGGAGACAGACAGGTGATGTTTTCAGAATGGATGAATTAGTTACGATGGATTGATGGACGAAGGGTGCTGGTCGTTTCCTGACAAAGAATAGAGGTAGTTATAGTGATCGAAATTCTGCAGAGTATGGCCAGATTTATTGTGAAATGAGCAGAAACCCTGAAGTGGCAACGAAAGCAGTAGACATGCTTATTTCGTGAGACACGTGTAGGCGTCTGAGGAGGAGATGGTGGGAGTTACGTTTTGTCCAATTGTCTGAAGAGGTACTGAGTCAGTGAGAGGTCTTTTGTCACTGATGTACTTTTTATAATATACAATAAGGTTTTTTATGGGAATTTATGGGTTAAAGGAGACCATCTAATGGAGACCTCCTATCCTCCTACTTGGGAACCGTAACCCCCAGTGGACGCCCAATCTCCACTCAGACCGTTGCCAGTATTCGAACCCATACGCTCGGGGACCCCAAGACTCCCAAAGCGCAAGGGGTTCCACTGTACCATGGCGGCTTGCATACGTCATATAGATAATGGGATTTTTTTTAACTCGAAATCACAAGCACTGGAGAAATTTTGGTTATGAAGCTGGTGAAAAAGGTATTCAAGCATTTTTTTTAGGTCTTCCTTGGTAATGGAATCGTTGTTAAACCGGTGAGAAGTTTGGAGCTGTGTGATGAGTTCAGAGCTGTGTGAATATGCAAGATTTTGAGTTTGAAGGGGAATTGACATGGACCGACCATTTTGCATTACATATGAAATTTTTAAAGTGGAATGTTCAGCACCAAGTTTTGAATGTGACTGGAAATGTTTCTTTACCTCAGTTGAGAATTCATCACACGCTGTGATTAAAGCAAACTTGTCTGAACGTATAAGAAGTCCAGCGAGGCTGTGGTCATCGTAAGAAGTAGGTGATTTTGAAATTGAGAAGCTTTTTTTTTTCAGAGTATGTAGATCTTCGGATTCATTCGTCGTTTACGCGGTCGACAGTGTTGTAAATTCATTCGTCGCCAGTTCCAACGCTTTTGCCACCACTACTGGCCCGGTGCAATTAGCCGCGTCGCAGTGAGGATTTTGATATCAGACACCACCAGATTTTATAATTCTTGTTGAAAAATAAGTACTCTTTGGGGAAAGCTTTAGAAAACTTACAAAGATGTGTGTGTCGTTGCACATTTATGCTTCTGAAATTTAAATAAATCTATTTCATGATAATTGATGGCATTGTTTGAGCCTTTATTCATAATTTCAGATGATATTCATAAAACCACCTATGATTGTATCAAGGCAAGTAATCTGTCATTTTCTGCTGACATCAATGGACGTACAATAATATTTAAATTCATTTGAATGTATTGAACAATAGGCAAATGCATGTAATGTATAGGAAATGTTATGTTCTAACATAGACGTAACGTTTCCCGTACGACAACTATCCTCGGCTGGCGGCAACAAACAAGCCTAAACAACATTTCTTCTTTTAGCTTCTCGCAAATCCTTTGACCTTATCTGTTACTTGGTCTGTCTTTCTCTTCCTTTTCTTGAACCAGACGTGCAGTCTGCCACGGCACATGTAAAATTTGGCATGTTGGTCTCTCAACAGATCTTAGTTTTGTTTACACTCTTACCAGAGTCTTTCTAACCGAGGCCCAGATTCAGAAAGCACTTTACACTATTCAAAGGGTATATATCTCTACGTTACAAATTTCAGACACACATTGGTATTCAGAAAGCTCTCTACAACTCTCAAATGTGGCTACCGTGTAAATCCGGGCCCAGAACTGCACCGACTCGGGTGGTGTAACTTCTCAGATGAACATAAAATTCGGTGTAATTATAGTTTTCCAAGAAGATATAAGTAATGTGAGACAATATGACACCCAAAAGATCATTCCATAAAGGCGGGATGGTATATAGCCCACTGTGGAGATGATTCTCGGTTAACCTAACTTCATCCCCATTGGCCCCACAGGCGAGCAAGAGGGACCACAGACCGACACGAGCGTCCCTTATATTTATATTTGGTGTTTTTATTTGTTTCACTTGATTTTGGATCTCGTTTCTGCTGCAGATACATCATTATGATGCATCTCCATCACCAGTAGTTTCTCACAGGTCCTACAATTTTGTGGAAGAAGAGGGATGTGTGGTTTGGCCCGCGGAAATTTGCCGACACAAAATCATATAGAACATCACTAATTTATTCAGACACATTACCTTCCTAATAATAATGTCCTTGTGTATGCCTTCTGCTTCTACAATGACTAAAACTGAAGGGAACTGATAAAACTTTTAAGTAAAATAAGACAGAAGTAAAGGTGACGATCAACAGAGACAACCATCAAAAGTCACAAGAGGAAGAAGAAGAAAAGAGCGGAGCTTAGACAGAGTGGAGAGGCAGGAGGGGGGAGCTTATTTCAATTCGTCGTACGTCCGCCAGCGATGCTGTTGTTTTTATTTCACTGATTAGCTTCATATATAGAAGGTGACAGTGTTATCTATAATTTTTCAATAATCCCAGATAAAATGCTTAAACCAAAATCAGCATTACTTTATTTTTTACATCACGTACTTACTTTAAAAAAAATCATTACCTATTTTCAGTTTTATCATATAATTGAATTAACAAAGCCTTATCATACACTAGTAAGTATAGATAATAACATAAAGAGTTATGTTTTTAATTTTAAATACTCTTGTGCAGCAATCCATGTCGTATTTGTTTCTGCACATCGGTTTCCAGATTAGCTAAGACATCCCTTTGCCACAGGAAATCGGAGACAATTAAACATTGTAGCGCTAATAGGTATCTACGACCCTCACTGCGACGCGGCTAATTAGGTATCTGGTAGCAAGTAGTCGAGTGGCTGGCAGGGTAGGTGGGTAAGTGGTTGGTAATTTTTCCTTGGGAATAAGAAGATGCAGTGACTTAAGTTAAGGACTTGTATTTTAGAACCTGTATAACTGGCTGGAGATGGAGAGACTGCTGAGGCCTGACTGTTTTGAGGGCTCTGAGGAGACCACTCCTGCTGAGTGAGCACACTGGTACCGCACCTTCGATAACTTCATCCAGTCACTCCCTACTGACCCGGCGCCGGATAAACTGAAGCTGCTCATTAACTAAGTCTCTCTGACTGCCTTCACACTGTTCACTGCGCTACCTACGAGTATGCTATCAACATCTTGAAGAACGTGTACGTGAAGCCAAGAAAGGTTATCTTCGCTCGTCATCAACTGGCTACGCGAAACAGCAAGTAAGCGAGTCTATTGATTCCTACCTCCAGTCGCTGAAACCACTAGCTAGGGAATGTAAATTCAAGGAGGCTATATACATGAGTGTTTCATTTCTGGTCTCGCGTCCCATGTTATTCGACAAAGATTATTAGAGAAACATCTTTGACTCTGAATTAAACAATCCATCTCGCTCGAAGTCTCGATTCGGCGCAGCGGAATGCAGAGGAGTACTCGCTGCCTTCTGTGCCATGCACAGGCAGAGTATCTGCGGCCTCCGCTAAGGCAGGTTCTCCTGGACTCCCTTCGACATCTTCAGAAATCTACGCTGCCATCTCGCAGAGTCGCTCCTGTTTTTTTTGCAGGGGGCCTCGTCATCTTCGGTCTTGCTCCCCCGCGAAAGCTGCTGTGTATCATAAGTGCTCTAAGACAGGCCACTTTGCTATTGTCTGTAGATCAGGCAGAAAAGTAAAGGCGAGAATAGGGGCTACTGCTGCGGCTGTTGCTGCGGGAAATGATATGGTGACAGGTGTTTCTGCTGGAGAAGCTTCATTTCCTCCCCATGAGTGCTGCATGAACCACGCCCAGCTCCCCAGTGTTGTCGAGTTGGCTACTCCCCTCAGATCTAATATGCCGGTGAGTGTGAACGATCTAAAAGTGAATGCCCTTATTGATGGTGGGAGTACTTTCAGTTTTATTCACCCAGAAGTTGTTAGCAATTTGGATATTGCTGTATACCCTTCAACTGCTCATATTACCCTGGCTTTACCTCAAATATCCTCCACCCATGGTCACTGCTTTGTTGATTTGAAAGTAAGTGATACTTTATATTCAAAATTCAAACTATCTGTACTGCCTCAGTTGTGCTCTGAACTAATTTCGGGTCAAGATTTTATGGGCAGACACCAATCTGTGGAGTTTACTTTAAATGGATTGTTACCAACGTTAACTATTTATGGCGTTGCCTGTATGTCAGTTGATCCCCCTTCCTTGTTCCCTAACTTGTCTCCTGGCTTAAAACCTGTTTCCACTTTATCTCGCAAGTTTTCTAAGTCAGATGAAAATTTCATTCATGAAGAGGTCCAGACTTTTGCTAAGGGAGGGCATAATTAAAGTGAGTCAGTCCCCCTGGATAGCTCAAGTGTTGGTCACCAAGGATGAACGGCACAAACGTAGAATGGTTGTTGACTACTCGAGGACCATAAATCATTTTACTCTGTTAAGACGTTGACCCTGTACCCGGCATTCATGACCTGGTCCATAAAATATCTAAGTACAGAGTATTCAGCAAACTAGACCTCAAAAGTGCCGATTACCAGTTCCCCCTCAGGGAAGATGAAAAGCGGTTTACTGCTTGTGAGGCAGAAGGGAAACTGTTTCAGTTCACTAGGGTACATTTTGGCTTGACTAATTCTGTGGTTGTGTTTCAAAGAGTCATAAATTCTATAGTAACTGCCAATGGTTTAAAAGGTACTTTCGCTTACATCGATGACGCTATTGTTTGCGGAGAGACTAAGGAAGACCATGACCGCAACCTTCAGTGTTTTAAGGATGTAGCCTTTCAGTATCGCCTCCCTTTAAATGTGAACAAATGTCAGTACGGACTCCCTGAAATCACTTACCTGGGCTATTGCATTTCAAATGGATCCTTGGGTACTGATCCTGACCGTATCCAACCCTTATTATAACTGCCAATACCAAGGGATTCTTGTTCTTTAAAAAGGGCTCTGGGATTATTTTCATATTATTCTGTTTGGATCCCCAACTATTCTCTTCGTATTCAGCCACTTCTAAATTGTATATTCTTATCTCTGTCCTCAGAAGCATTTAACTGTTTTGAATCCCTCAAAAAAGATATATCTGAAGCTTCAGTAGCAGCTTTCGTTGAAACACATCCACTGGAGACAGAAACTGATGCTTCTTCTGTATTTGTAGCGGCTGTCCTTTCTCAGCTAGGTCGACTTGTTGTTTTTTTTCTCAAGGACTTTATCCATGTCGGAAAGGCTTCAGTCCGCTGTAGAGAGGGAAGCAAGGGCCATCATAGAAGCATTGGTAGTAATTGGTAGATTTACTATTGTTCTTGATCAGGAAGCTGTTACATTCATATTCAGTTCCAGCCACTCATCCAAAATAATGAGAAATTCCTGAGATGGCGTTTAGAGTTTTCTGAATACCAATATGAAATTAAGTAGAGACCTGGCACAGTCAATTTTGCTTATGATACTTTAACTAGAGCTTGCACTGCTGCTGTCCAGGATGGCTCTGCTTCCTTGGAGAAAAGTTATGTTTCACTGTGTCATCTTGGAGTCACCAGGCTACATCACTTTGTCGGAATGAAAATTTTACCATTCTCTTTGGAAGATGTAAAGAAGGTTTGCCTACACTGTTCCATTTACTCTGAACTAAAACTTATATTCCATAAATCTCCCACAAGTAATCTCATTAAAGCTTTAAAGCCTTTTCATCGTGTCCCTATTGACTTTTCCGGTTCAAAGATTTCCTGCACTAAAAGCAAGTATCTCCTGGTAATGAATGATTGATGAATATTCCAGGTTCCCTTTTATTTTCCAATGCTCTGACATGTCAGCTAAAACGTTGATACATTGTTTCCTTAAACTATTCTGTATTACTGGCTGCCCCTCATATGTTCATTCTGACAGAGGAACTCAGTTCATGTCACGTGAAGTAAAGGAATTTTTCCAGAGTCATGGTGTTGTTATGACTCCTTCCTCACCCTATCACCCTCAAGAGAATAGACAGTGTGGGAGGGAGATTGGAACCATTTGGAAATCTGTGTCACGCTCCTAAGTCTCAGAAACTTCCCATTACACATTGAGAGCAAGTTTTAGATAAAGTTCTGCCTTCTATCAGATCTCTGCTCTATACTGTAACCAACCAAACCCCACATGATGGAATGTTCTCCTTCCCCAGGAAATCATCTAATGTTTTTTTTTTCCTTACCCTCCTGGCTTTGCTCTCCCAGACCTGCTTTTTTTTTCGCAAGCTTGTTCGACACTCTGAGAACGCCCCTCTAGTGGAGCACGTGGAGTTGGAGAGCACCACTCCCCACCACGCCACTGTTCGCTACCCTGATGGTAGAACTTCTACAGTATCTACTAAAGATCTAGCACCCGCTCCTCCGGACTCCATCCCTACCTGCGTCGATAGTGCTTAGGGCACGGTGGATGCTACCCTCCCTGACATACCTAGCCCTACCCTGGATATGCCTACCACCAATGGCCAGACGACATTCAGTGGTGTGGACTCCCCTGTCTCTACCGAAATTTCTGGCTCCTAGGACTCTCAACCAACAACACTGCCTTTACTACGATGCTCCACTGGAGTCAGACATGCTATTGACAAACATACTTATTATTGCTCTATAATGTATGTTTTAGGGTACATGTATTTTTATTTATTTATTTATTTATTTAATTTTTTAGGGGGGTGATTGTGGTGATAACTAGTCTACTCTACTTCTCATTTGTCTAGTGAACATTTCGGGGAATGGTTCGGAACGTTGCTCCGAAGGTTTCACTAGACAAATGAGAAGTAGAGTAGACTAGTTATCACCACAATCACCCCCCTAAAAAATTAAATAAATAAATAAATAAATAAAAATACATGTACCCTAAAACATACATTATAGAGCAATAATAAGTATGTTTGTCAATAGCATGTCTGACTCCAGTGGAGCATCGTAGTAAAGGCAGTGTTGTTGGTTGAGAGTCCTAGGAGCCAGAAATTTCGGTAGAGACAGGGGAGTCCACACCACTGAATGTCGTCTGGCCATTGGTGGTAGGCATATCCAGGGTAGGGCTAGGTATGTCAGGGAGGGTAGCATCCACCGTGCCCTAAGCACTATCGACGCAGGTAGGGATGGAGTCCGGAGGAGCGGGTGCTAGATCTTTAGTAGATACTGTAGAAGTTCTACCATCAGGGTAGCGAACAGTGGCGTGGTGGGGAGTGGTGCTCTCCAACTCCACGTGCTCCACTAGAGGGTCGTTCTCAGAGTGTCGAACAAGCTTGCGAAAAAAAAAGCAGGTCTGGGAGAGCAAAGCCAGGAGGGTAAGGAAAAAAAAAAACATTAGATGATTTCCTGGGGAAGGAGAACATTCCATCATGTGGGGTTTGGTTGGTTACAGTATAGAGCAGAGATCTGATAGAAGGCAGAACTTTATCTAAAACTTGCTCTCAATGTGTAATGGGAAGTTTCTGAGACTTAGGAGCGTGACACAGATTTCCAAATGGTTCCAATCTCCCTCCCACACTGTCTATTCTCTTGAGGGTGATAGGGTGAGGAAGGAGTCATAACAACACCATGACTCTGGAAAAATTCCTTTACTTCACGTGACATGAACTGAGTTCCTCTGTCAGAATGAACATATGAGGGGCAGCCAGTAATACAGAATAGTTTAAGGAAACAATGTATCAACGTTTTAGCTGACATGTCAGAGCATTGGAAAATAAAAGGGAACCTGGAATATTCATCAATCATTCATTACCAGGAGATACTTGCTTTTAGTGCAGGAAATCTTTGAACCGGAAAAGTCAATAGGGACACGATGAAAAGGCTTTAAAGCTTTAATGAGATTACTTGTGGGAGATTTATGGAATATAAGTTTTAGTTCAGAGTAAATGGAACAGTGTAGGCAAACCTTCTTTACATCTTCCAAAGAGAATGGTAAAATTTTCATTCCGACAAAGTGATGTAGCCTGGTGACTCCAAGATGACACAGTGAAACATAACTTTTCTCCAAGGAAGCAGAGCCATCCTGGACAGCAGCAGTGCAAGCTCTAGTTAAAGTATCATAAGCAAAATTGACTGTGCCAGGTCTCTACTTAATTTCATATTGGTATTCAGAAAACTCTAAACGCCATCTCAGGAATTTCTCATTATTTTGGATGAGTGGCTGGAACTGAATATGAATGTAACAGCTTCCTGATCAAGAACAATAGTAAATCTACCAATTACTACCAATGCTTCTATGATGGCCCTTGCTTCCCTCTCTACAGCGGACTGAAGCCTTTCCGACATGGATAAAGTCCTTGAGAAAAAAAACAACAAGTCGACCTAGCTGAGAAAGGACAGCCGCTACAAATACAGAAGAAGCATCAGTTTCTGTCTCCAGTGGATGTGTTTCAACGAAAGCTGCTACTGAAGCTTCAGATATATCTTTTTTGAGGGATTCAAAACAGTTAAATGCTTCTGAGGACAGAGATAAGAATATACAATTTAGAAGTGGCTGAATACGAAGAGAATAGTTGGGGATCCAAACAGAATAATATGAAAATAATCCCAGAGCCCTTTTTAAAGAACAAGAATCCCTTGGTATTGGCAGTTATAATAAGGGTTGGATACGGTCAGGATCAGTACCCAAGGATCCATTTGAAATGCAATAGCCCAGGTAAGTGATTTCAGGGAGTCCGTACTGACATTTGTTCACATTTAAAGGGAGGCGATACTGAAAGGCTACATCCTTAAAACACTGAAGGTTGCGGTCATGGTCTTCCTTAGTCTCTCCGCAAACAATAGCGTCATCGATGTAAGCGAAAGTACCTTTTAAACCATTGGCAGTTACTATAGAATTTATGACTCTTTGAAACACAACCACAGAATTAGTCAAGCCAAAATGTACCCTAGTGAACTGAAACAGTTTCCTTTCTGCCTCACAAGCAGTAAACCGCTTTTCATCTTCCCTGAGGGGGAACTGGTAATCGGCACTTTTGAGGTCTAGTTTGCTGAATACTCTGTACTTAGATATTTTATGGACCAGGTCATGAATGCCGGGTACAGGGTCAACGTCTTAACAGAGTAAAATGATTTATGGTCCTCGAGTAGTCAACAACCATTCTACGTTTGTGCCGTTCATCCTTGGTGACCAACACTTGAGCTATCCAGGGGGACTGACTCACTTTAATTATGCCCTCCCTTAGCAAAAGTCTGGACCTCTTCATGAATGAAATTTTCATCTGACTTAGAAAACTTGCGAGATAAAGTGGAAACAGGTTTTAAGCCAGGAGACAAGTTAGGGAACAAGGAAGGGGGATCAACTGACATACAGGCAACGCCATAAATAGTTAACGTTGGTAACAATCCATTTAAAGTAAACTCCACAGATTGGTGTCTGCCCATAAAATCTTGACCCGAAATTAGTTCAGAGCACAACTGAGGCAGTACAGATAGTTTGAATTTTGAATATAAAGTATCACTTACTTTCAAATCAACAAAGCAGTGACCATGGGTGGAGGATATTTGAGGTAAAGCCAGGGTAATATGAGCAGTTGAAGGGTATACAGCAATATCCAAATTGCTAACAACTTCTGGGTGAATAAAACTGAAAGTACTCCCACCATCAATAAGGGCATTCACTTTTAGATCGTTCACACTCACCGGCATATTAGATCTGAGGGGAGTAGCCAACTCGACAACACTGGGGAGCTGGGCGTGGTTCATGCAGCACTCATGGGGAGGAAATGAAGCTTCTCCAGCAGAAACACCTGTCACCATATCATTTCCCGCAGCAACAGCCGCAGCAGTAGCCCCTATTCTCGCCTTTACTTTTCTGCCTGATCTACAGACAATAGCAAAGTGGCCTGTCTTAGAGCACTTATGATACACAGCAGCTTTCGCGGGGGAGCAAGACCGAAGATGACGAGGCCCCCTGCAAAAAAAACAGGAGCGACTCTGCGAGATGGCAGCGTAGATTTCTGAAGATGTCGAAGGGAGTCCAGGAGAACCTGCCTTAGCGGAGGCCGCAGATACTCTGCCTGTGCATGGCACAGAAGGCAGCGAGTACTCCTCTGCATTCCGCTGCGCCGAATCGAGACTTCGAGCGAGATGGATTGTTTAATTCAGAGTCAAAGATGTTTCTCTAATAATCTTTGTCGAATAACATGGGACGCGAGACCAGAAATGAAACACTCATGTATATAGCCTCCTTGAATTTACATTCCCTAGCTAGTGGTTTCAGCGACTGGAGGTAGGAATCAATAGACTCGCTTACTTGCTGTTTCGCGTAGCCAGTTGATGACGAGCGAAGATAACCTTTCTTGGCTTCACGTACACGTTCTTCAAGATGTTGATAGCATACTCGTAGGTAGCGCAGTGAACAGTGTGAAGGCAGTCAGAGAGACTTAGTTAATGAGCAGCTTCAGTTTATCCGGCGCCGGGTCAGTAGGGAGTGACTGGATGAAGTTATCGAAGGTGCGGTACCAGTGTGCTCACTCAGCAGGAGTGGTCTCCTCAGAGCCCTCAAAACAGTCAGGCCTCAGCAGTCTCTCCATCTCCAGCCAGTTATACAGGTTCTAAAATACAAGTCCTTAACTTAAGTCACTGCATCTTCTTATTCCCAAGGAAAAATTACCAACCACTTACCCACCTACCCTGCCAGCCACTCGACTACTTGCTACCAGATACCTAATTAGCCGCGTCGCAGTGAGGGTCGTAGATACCTATTAGCGCTACAATGTTTAATTGTCTCCGATTTCCTGTGGCAAAGGGGTGTCTTAGCTAATCTGGAAACCGATGTGCAGAAACAAATACGACATGGATTGCTGCACAAGAGTATTTAAAATTAAAAACATAACTCTTTATGTTATTATCTATACTTACTAGTGTATGATAAGGCTTTGTTAATTCAATTATATGATAAAACTGAAAATAGGTAATGATTTTTTTTAAAGTAAGTACGTGATGTAAAAAATAAAGTAATGCTGATTTTGGTTTAAGCATTTTATCTGGGATTATTGAAAAATTATAGATAACACTGTCACCTTCTATATATGAAGCTAATCAGTGAAATAAAAACAACAGCATCGCTGGCGGACGTACGACGAATTGAAATAAGCTCCCCCCTCCTGCCTCTCCACTCTGTCTAAGCTCCGCTCTTTTCTTCTTCTTCCTCTTGTGACTTTTGATGGTTGTCTCTGTTGATCGTCACCTTTACTTCTGTCTTATTTTACTTAAAAGTTTTATCAGTTCCCTTCAGTTTTAGTCATTGTAGAAGCAGAAGGCATACACAAGGACATTATTATTAGGAAGGTAATGTGTCTGAATAAATTAGTGATGTTCTATATGATTTTGTGTCGGCAAATTTCCGCGGGCCAAACCACACATCCCTCTTCTTCCACAAAATTGTAGGACCTGTGAGAAACTACTGGTGATGGAGATGCATCATAATGATGTATCTGCAGCAGAAACGAGATCCAAAATCAAGTGAAACAAATAAAAACACCAAATATAAATATAAGGGACGCTCGTGTCGGTCTGTGGTCCCTCTTGCTCGCCTGTGGGGCCAATGGGGATGAAGTTAGGTTAACCGAGAATCATCTCCACAGTGGGCTATATACCATCCCGCCTTTATGGAATGATCTTTTGGGTGTCATATTGTCTCACATTACTTATATCTTCTTGGAAAACTATAATTACACCGAATTTTATGTTCATCTGAGAAGTTACACCACCCGAGTCGGTGCAGTTCTGGGCCCGGATTTACACGGTAGCCACATTTGAGAGTTGTAGAGAGCTTTCTGAATACCAATGTGTGTCTGAAATTTGTAACGTAGAGATATATACCCTTTGAATAGTGTAAAGTGCTTTCTGAATCTGGGCCTCGGTTAGAAAGACTCTGGTAAGAGTGTAAACAAAACTAAGATCTGTTGAGAGACCAACATGCCAAATTTTACATGTGCCGTGGCAGACTGCACGTCTGGTTCAAGAAAAGGAAGAGAAAGACAGACCAAGTAACAGATAAGGTCAAAGGATTTGCGAGAAGCTAAAAGAAGAAATGTTGTTTAGGCTTGTTTGTTGCCGCCAGCCGAGGATAGTTGTCGTACGGGAAACGTTACGTCTATGTTAGAACATAACATTTCCTATACATTACATGCATTTGCCTATTGTTCAATACATTCAAATGAATTTAAATATTATTGTACGTCCATTGATGTCAGCAGAAAATGACAGATTACTTGCCTTGATACAATCATAGGTGGTTTTATGAATATCATCTGAAATTATGAATAAAGGCTCAAACAATGCCATCAATTATCATGAAATAGATTTATTTAAATTTCAGAAGCATAAATGTGCAACGACACACACATCTTTGTAAGTTTTCTAAAGCTTTCCCCAAAGAGTACTTATTTTTCAACAAGAATTATAAAATCTGGTGGTGTCTGATATCAAAATCCTCACTGCGACGCGGCTAATTGCACCGGGCCAGTAGTGGTGGCAAAAGCGTTGGAACTGGCGACGAATGAATTTACAACACTGTCGACCGCGTAAACGACGAATGAATCCGAAGATCTACATACTCTGAAAAAAAAAAGCTTCTCAATTTCAAAATCACCTACTTCTTACGATGACCACAGCCTCGCTGGACTTCTTATACGTTCAGACAAGTTTGCTTTAATCACAGCGTGTGATGAATTCTCAACTGAGGTAAAGAAACATTTCCAGTCACATTCAAAACTTGGTGCTGAACATTCCACTTTAAAAATTTCATATGTAATGCAAAATGGTCGGTCCATGTCAATTCCCCTTCAAACTCAAAATCTTGCATATTCACACAGCTCTGAACTCATCACACAGCTCCAAACTTCTCACCGGTTTAACAACGATTCCATTACCAAGGAAGACCTAAAAAAAATGCTTGAATACCTTTTTCACCAGCTTCATAACCAAAATTTCTCCAGTGCTTGTGATTTCGAGTTAAAAAAAATCCCATTATCTATATGACGTATGCAAGCCGCCATGGTACAGTGGAACCCCTTGCGCTTTGGGAGTCTTGGGGTCCCCGAGCGTATGGGTTCGAATACTGGCAACGGTCTGAGTGGAGATTGGGCGTCCACTGGGGGTTACGGTTCCCAAGTAGGAGGATAGGAGGTCTCCATTAGATGGTCTCCTTTAACCCATAAATTCCCATAAAAAACCTTATTGTATATTATAAAAAGTACATCAGTGACAAAAGACCTCTCACTGACTCAGTACCTCTTCAGACAATTGGACAAAACGTAACTCCCACCATCTCCTCCTCAGACGCCTACACGTGTCTCACGAAATAAGCATGTCTACTGCTTTCGTTGCCACTTCAGGGTTTCTGCTCATTTCACAATAAATCTGGCCATACTCTGCAGAATTTCGATCACTATAACTACCTCTATTCTTTGTCAGGAAACGACCAGCACCCTTCGTCCATCAATCCATCGTAACTAATTCATCCATTCTGAAAACATCACCTGTCTGTCTCCCAAAACCTCATCGTGTTGGCCGTAGAGTTTATTTCATTTACAGGCAAGATTCTTCTCTTCCCTAGGTCAATACTCATTACTGTACCCCGTCAGTTGGTAATCGCCACGAGGTAGAATATCTTTCAACTCCTCGCAGTGCTTTCCTAAACACTGGTACTGCCATTAGTATAATCAAATTGAAAACATTCAAAGAATTATCTGCCATCTCAAGCAAATCTCTTATCGCATTAACTCCTGATTTAAATATTTATGGTATCTCTTGTTCCAAAGTCCTTCTTCATGTCAAAATTTTCTTAACTCTTTCTTTTACACCTTTAAGGCGTAACATCACCGCTCCATTCTACATAGTATCTCAAGTCTCCCTCCAAGAAGAATTGGTTTCCCAACCATGCGTGAAAATTACAACAATATCTTTCCAGCGCACAATCGAATCTCTAAGAGAGATACCTTCATTCCTGCTCTCTCCCTGTTACTTCTCCTTCTCCCTCTTTTACTAGTATAGTTCTCTCTACTACACGGGATAATGTTATGCCTGACATTCAGCTCCGTCTTGTTCAACTTCTCATAAACAAAATTTTCAGTCATCAATTAGGATTCATTCCATCATAGTCTGTTCGTCACGTAATTCTCTCGTCCTGTATCGTCGTCTATGAAAGCTGTATCACGAGAGAAAATAATACAACTTCTTAAGTCAACTTGTACAAGTATTTATCTTACCCCACTTAGAAGATACCACTAAATACTACGTACATTATCAAGACACCACCCACCCCACGATCTTCAGCCTACCACTCGCCATCGCTACCACATACCTTTTTTTATGTAGAAAGGGAGGCGGCCAAGGGCAACAAAAGTAAAACAAAATAGCCCACTTTAGTGCCGGTCCCTGGAAAGTCAGGATTCATGTTCCAAAAGAATGGGATAAGTGTCTTGATACCTCTCTCTTGAAACAGTTAGAGTCATAGGCAGGTGGAAATATAGAGGCAGGCAGAGAGTTCCACAGTTTACCAGAGAAAGGGAAGAAAGACTGAGAATACGGGTTAACTCTGGCATTAGAGAGGTGGACAGAATAGGGGTGAGAGGAAGAAGCAAATCTTGTGCAGCGAGGCCGCAGGAGCAGGGGAGGCACGCAGTTAGCGAGATCAGAAGAGCAGTTAGCATGGAATTAGCGGTAAAAGAGAGCAAGAGAGGCAACATTGCGGCGATGAGAAAGGGGCTAAAGACAGTCAGTCAGAGGAGAGGAGTTGATAAGACGAAAAGCTTTTGATTCCACCCTGTTCAAAAGAGCTGTATGAGTGGAGCCTCCCCAAACATGTGAAGCATACTCCATACATGGGCGGATGAGTCCCCTGTATAGAGTTAGCAGTTGGGGAGGTGAGAAAAACTGGCGGAGACGGCCCAGAACACCTAACTTCATGGAAGCTGTTTTAGCTAGAGAGGATATGTGAAGTTTCCAGTTTAGATTACTAGTAAAGGATAGACCAAGAATGTTTAGTGTAAGAGAAGGGGAGAGTTGAGTGTCACTGAAGAAGAGGGGATAGTTATTTGGAAGGTTGTGTCGAGTTGAGAGGTGGAGGAATTGAGTTTTTGAGGCACTGAACACCACTAGGTTTGCTTTGCCCCAATCAGAAATTTTAGAGAGATCAGAAGTTAGGCGTTCTGAGGCTTCCCAGCGTGAGCTGTGTACTTTCTGAAGGGTTGGTCGTCTATGGAAAGACGTGGAAAAGTGCAAGGTGGTATCATCAGCATAGGAGTTCAAAGAGTGGAAATGGCAAGAAGTTTGGTTTAGAAGATCATTGATGCATAATAGGAAGAGAGTGGGTGATAGGACAGACCTTTGAGGAACACCACTATTGATAGATTTAGGGGAAGAACAGTGACCGTCTACCACAGCAGCAATAGAACGATCAGAAAGGAAACTTAAGATGAAGTTGCAGAGAGAAGGATAGAAGCAATAGGAGGGTAGTTTGGAAATTAAAGCTTTGTGCCAGACTCTATCAAAAGCTTTTGATATGTCTAGTGCCACAGCAAAAGTTTCACCAAAATCTCTAAAAGAGGATGATTAATACTCAGTAAGGAAAGCCAGAAGATCACCAGTAGAGCGGCCTTGACGGAAGCCATACTTGTGGTCAGATAGAAGATTGTGAAGTAATAGGTGTTTAAGAATCTTCTTGTTGAGAATAAATTCAAAAACTTTAGATAAGCAGGAGATTAAAGCAATAGGACGGTAGTTTGAAGGATTAGAACGGTCACCCTTTTTAGGAACAGGTTGTATGTAGTCAAACTTCCAGCAAGAAGGAAAGGTAGATGTAGATAGACAGAGTTGAAAGAGTTTGACTAGGCAAGGTGAAAGCACGGAGGCACAGTTTCGGAGAACAATAGGAGGGACCCCATCAGGTCCATAAGCCTTCCGAGGGTTTAGGCCAGCGAGGGCATGGAAAACATCATTACGAAGGATTTTAATAGGTAGCATGAAGTAGTCAGAGGGGAGAGGAGAAGGAGGAACAAGCCCGGAATCGTCCAAGGTAGAGTTATTAGCAGAGGTTTGAGCGAAGAGTTCAGCTTTAGAGATAGAGGAGATGGCATTGGTGCCATCCGGTTGAGCTAAAGGAGGGAAAGATGAAGAGGTAAAGTTGTTGATGTTTTTGGCTAGATGCCAGAAGTCTCGAGGTGAGTTATATCTGGAAAGATTTTGACACTTTCTGTGAATGAAGGAGTTTTTGGCAAGTTGAAGAACAGACTTGGCATGATTTCGGGCAGAAATATAAAGCGCGTGAGACTCAGGTGATGGAAGGCTCAAGCACCTTTTGTGAACCACCTCTCTATCATTGATAGCATGAGAGCAGGCTGTGTTAAACCAGGGTTTGGAAGGTTTAAGTCGAGAAAAAGAGTGAGGAATGTACGCCTCCATGCCAGACACTATCACCTCTGTTATGCGCTCAGCACACAGAGACGGGTCTCTGTCACGGAAGCAGTAATCATTCAAGGGAAAATCAGCATAATACCTCCTCAGGTCTGCCCAACTAGCAGAGGCAAAATGCCAAAGGCACCTCCGCTTTGGAGGATCCTGTGGAGGAATTGGAGAGATAGGACAAGATACAGATATGAGATTGTGATCGGAGGAACCCAACGGAGAAGAAAGAGTGACAGCGTAAGCAGAATGATTAGAGATTAGGAAAAAGTCAAGAATGTGTGGCGTATCTCCAAGACGATTAGGAATACGAGTAGGGTGTTGCACAAGTTGCTCTAGGTCATGTAGGATAGCAATGTTATAGGCAAGTTCACCAGGATGGTCAGTGAAAGGAGAGGAAAGCCAAAGCTGGTGGTGAACATTGAAGTCTCCAAAAATGGAGATCTCCGCAAAAGGAAAGAGAGTCAGAATGTGCTCCACTTTGGAAGTTAGGTAGTCAAAGAATTTTCTATAGTCAGAGGAGTTAGGTGAGAGATATACAGCACAGAAAAAAATTAGTTAGAGAGTGACTTTGAAGTCCAATCCAGATGGTAGAAAACTCAGAAGATTCAAGAGTGTGAGCACGAGAGCAAGTTATGTCGTTGCGGACATAGACGCAACATCCAGCTTTGGAACGAAAATGAGGATTAAGAAAGTAGGAGGGAACAGAAAAGGGGTTACTGTCAGTTGTCTCAGACACCTGTGTTTCAGTGAGGAAAAGAAGGTGAGGTTTAGTGGAGGAGAGGTGGTGTTTTACAGATTGAAAATTAGATCGAAGACCGCAAATGTTGCAGAAGTTGATGGAGAAAAATGTGAGGGGGATGTCAAGACATTTAGGGTCGATACCGGAAGAGCAGTCCGACCTGGGGACATTTATGGTCCCCTCCCCAGGGGGAACTCCGAGGCCGGTGTAGGAGTCACCATATTTATAAATAATTTTGAGTGAAGGATGTGTGTGTAATTAGCAGCGTCGCAGTGAGGGTATTGATGTCAGACACCACCAGATTTTGTAATTCTTGTTGAAAAATAAACACTCGTCTGGGCAAGCTTTAAAAAACTTACAAAGGTGTTTGTGTCGTTGTACATTAATGCTTCTGAAATTTAAATAAATTTATTTCATGATAATTGATGGCATATGACACTGTTTGAGCCTTTATTCATAATTTCAGATGATATTCATAAAACCACCTATAATTGTATCAAGACAAGTTATCTGTCATTTTCTACTGACTTCAATGGACGTACAACAATATTTAATTTCATTTGAATGTATTGAACAATAGGCAAATGCAAGTAATGTATAGGAAATATTATGTTCTAACAAAGACGTAACGTTTCCGGTACGACAACTATCCTCGGCTGGTGGCAACAAACAAGCCTAAACAACATTTATTCTATTAGCTTCCGCTTTTCCGCTTGGGAATCTCGTAAATCCTTTGACCCTATCAGTTACTTGGTCTGTTTTTCTCTTCCTTTTCTTGAATCAGACGTGCAGTCTGCCACGGCACATGTAAAATTTGGCATGTTGGTCTCTCAACAGATCTTAGTTTTGTTTACACTCTTACCAGAGTCTTTCTAACCAAGGCCCAGATTCAGAAAGAACTTTACACTATTCAAAGGGTATATATCTCTAGGTTACAAATTTCAGACACACATTGGTATGCAGAAAGTTCTCTACAACTCTCAAATGTGGCTACCGTGTAAATCCAGGCCCAGAACTACACCATCTCGGGAGGTGGTGTTACTCACTCAGATGAACATAAAGTTCGGTGTAACTAAGGTTTTCCAAGAAGATATAAGTAATGTGAGACAATATGACACCCAAAAGATCATTCCATAAAGGCGGGATGGTATATAGCCCACTGTGGAGATGATTCTCGGTTAACCTAACTTTATCCCCATGGGCCCCACAGGGGAGCCGGAGGGACCACAGACCGACACGAGTGTCCCTTGTATTTAGATTTGGTGTTTTTATTTGTTTCACTTGATTTTCGATCTCGTTTCTGCTGCAGATATATCATTATGATGCTTCTCCATCACTAAAAGTTTCTCACGGGTCCTACAAATTTATGGAAGAAGAAGGATGTGTGGTTTGGCCCGCGGAAATTTGCCGACACAAAATCATATAGAACATCACTAATTTATTCAGACATACATTACCTTCCTAATAATAATGTCCTTGTGTCTGCCTTCTGCTTCTACAATGACTAAAACTGAAGGGAACTGATAAAACCTTTAAGTAAAACAAGACAGAAGTAGAGGTGACGATCAACAGAGACAACCATCAAAAGTCACAAGAGGAAGAAGAAGAAAAAGGCGGAGCTTAGACAGAGTGGAAAGGCAGGAGGGGGGAGCTTATTTCAATTCGTCGTACGTCCGCCAGCGATGCTGTTGTTTTTGTTTCACTGATTAGCTTCATATATAGAAGGTGACAGTGTTATCTGCTATTTTTCAATAATCCCAGATAAAATGCATAAACCAAAATCAGCATTACTTTATTTTTACCGCACGTACTTAAAAAAAAAAAAAAAAACATTACCGATTTTTAGTTTTATCATATAATTGAATTAACAAAGCCTTATCATACACTAGTAATAAATAATAACATAAAGAGTTATGTTTTTAACTTTAAATACACTTGTGCAGCAATTTACGTCGTATTTGTTTCTGCACATCGGTTTCCAGATTAGCTAAGACACCCCTTTGCCTCAGGATATCGGAGACAATTAAAAATTGTAGCGCTAAGAGGTATCTACGACCCTCACTGCGACGCGGCTAATTCGGTGCATGTAGTTTTGTGTGGAGGGAGAGGTTGTCTTTAGAGGGCAGGCTGTGACTTCCCCCTTGTGTTATGAGACACAAAGGGAAACGTTCAGTGAGGTCACAACTGGTTTTGATAATAAGTTCACAGCACCCCCTGTTTCAGTGCTTTAGACCTCACTGGGAGTAATTATCGTTTCGGCAGGTGTCTACTGCCTCCTCCTCCTCCTGAAGTTATCGGCCTACATCACACAGTCCGACAATATATATATATATATATATATATATATATATATATATATATATATATATATATATATATATATATATATATATATATATATATATGGGGACATAGGTATAAAACAAACAATAAAAAATGAATAAATGAATAAAGGATCCGACATTAAGGTGGGACGACAAAGGCCTTTGAAGATTACTCAAATCTGTTCGCAGCAGTGGCAGCAGAAGAGAGTAAGAGAATGATGAGGGGACCAGCGTATAGAAGGCTAAATGGTGGCAGAAGTGCAGGTGGTGATGAAGTAGAGGTGTAGAGGTAGAGAGGGTCGACGAAAGTGTTTTTTTTTTTTTTTTTGCAAGGAAAGGAAAGAAGAATGCATGATTGCGACTTTTTATAGAGAGATCGCCACACACTCAGGGCAAAATTTATGACACTAACAATGAAACTGTCCATAAAAAAACACAAAATTAGCTGAATAATGGGTAAATTGAGAAAAACATGCCCACGTTTTTTAACCTAAACTTACAAGACGGCTAAGCCCCACTTTTTGCTCTTCCACGTTCCCATGCTATTCCAGCACAACACAGACCTTAACCAAAAAAGTGTGATTGCTATAAATCAGAAAAGACGACTACTGAATGACGGAATACATGTCAAAGACCTTGACGGTAAGAGGTATATAAATGAATAAATAAATAGATAAATAAACAAATAAAAGAATATATATATATATATATATATATATATATATATATATATATATATATATATATATATATATATATATATATATATATATATAGATATATATAA
>CM035180.1:5341306-5348806 GCA_020233015.1 Callinectes sapidus
TATATATATATATATATATATATATATATATTGTTGATTTTACTCAAGTTTTTATTTTTTTTTTATTTAGCTTACTTCATCTAGGTTTTTGACAACGGAGCTGTTAATCAATCGTGTTTTATTCATATATTTAACCAAAATTTACCTTAGGCTTTATCATACCTACAACGTAGGACGGTGCTTTCCGTTCCTAATTGCAGAAACCCATCTAGCTACAAGAAAAAAAAGAAACTGCTCTGCCAGTAAGAATGCAATGACGTGTTAGTTAGTGTATCCAAATAGATTTTAAAATTGCAGGACATGAGTATATCAAAACAAGGTTGAACTGCGACTGTTGCACATGTCTCTCCGATCTGAGGAATGCCTCACCTTGCACCGACGCATGTCTCTGCTTGGCTCTTCATGCAATATGCGTAAGCCTCCTGTGCGCACTAAAAGTTACACAGGTCTGAACGCACCTTAAAATCCCAGATCAGTTACTTCTTTAAAGTGTCTCTTTATAGAGACCACTTGAAACAAGCCCAGGGGGTTCACCTTTATATCACAACCAGCCCAGCTAGAGGTCATAAGCAATGGAAAAATTAACAAGATGTGAAACAGGAAGCCCTGCGAAATTGCCCAGTAAGTGGACTCTGATACCAAGCTCCAGCAAACACCTTGGGGCCTCTAGTATAATTTTCCAACCCTGGGCTGCAGGAATGTCTCTCCTCGGGTATATCCGCAGGTTTATAGCGGGAGACTGCTGATTTGCACAAAAGCGAGTGCAAAGGCAGGGATTAGTAGGCATTGGATTCAGCTGTGAGTTGGTGATTCAGAAGCCAGATTACTGGTGGAGAAATAAAGGTTCATTGTTCGTTAACTTTAAGTCTAAATTGGACTTTTAGCTGCCAGCCAGTGATGCAGCAGTTAGAGACTAAGTCTCCATTAATGGACACAGATTAAGTCAATGGAGAGACAGGAGAAAATGTCACAAAATCCAATAGCGTGTCTGGGTAGCTGCCTTGTACGAATATGGTGACAGGGAGAACAATGCTACTACTGCAGCTGCCAGATCCAGTTGATTTGATTTAATTTGGTGAGAGGATAGATCAATCAATCAATCAATCATGAGGGGCATACGCTACAGGGCACGTTGCTTCGCCTATCGAGTCTGTACTCTAGCTCCCTTCCCATACTGAGTAACTCCCAGCAGGAAGCATCGATTTGCCGCCTTCATGCTGGGTTATGCTGATCGGAAACAATCCAATAAGCAGGATCGGGTTCCGGGTAACATGTCACATGCCCATATAGCCGTTGGCGTTGGCGTTGACGGACTATGCGGGTAATAGGCCTCAAATCATTCACTGATTTGACACACAGTCATAACAGCGGTATCCCATGAACCTGTGAAGGCACTTAGTACCAAAGACATCAAATCGCCTATTCTGGTAGGTGTTCAGTGTTAATGTCTCACAACCATAGAGTTAGACAAGAATAACCAGCGTCCATCTGCAAAGGTACCGACACCGCCAAATACTCGAGTTGAGCGAGTCCATAACGCCGTGGGTCAGGCCAAACCACCCTACGACTGCATAGCTCGACCCACCGTCGTTATACACGACACTACTAAGGTGTGTGAAGTTTTCCAAGATCTCAATATCCTCGCAACACGCATGAACAAACTTATTGTTTCGTCCAGTAACCCTCCAAACCTTGCTCTTGGGCCAGGAAAGCTGAAGTCCCAAGGGCTTCACCTTCTCCTGCAATGCCTCTAAAGCCATTACCAGAACTTCCAGTGACTCAGCAAAGATTATTGCATCATCACTAAACAAGATCTGTAATCTCACTATTGCAGAGAGATGTTCCACAATGACTTTGTTCCACAACTCTGCCTAGTACCCAGTCCATGCTTGTTTTATTAAGTGACAGAGCAAGTACGCAACCCTGCAACACACCCATATTGGCGGGGAAGAAGCTGGACACGCCTCCTCCACACTTCACAGCACTTATAGTCCTGGAGTAGAGGGCAGTTAAAAAAAATCATAATATTTGAAAGAAATCTAACCGAGACACAGAAAATCCCAGAGTGTCTCTCCATGCACTGATTCAAGCGCCTTCTTGAGATCGACATCGGCGTCGCGCCACCATTACGCGAAACGCTAGAATCCAGTCAGTTGTTGACTTACCGGGCGTGAGCCTTGACTTTTCAGGTCTCTGGTGCTTAAGCAAATGACTGCAGATAAACATCTGCAGCAAAAGGGCAAGCATTTTGCCTGGTACGCTGAAGAGTGTTACTTCACGGCAGTTGTTGCAGTGTTGATGGTTCCCTTTCAATTTCCAGATAGGGACGCCAATCCCTTTTTTCAGTCAAAAGGAACGGTAACTAACTGCCATACAGTAGTCAAAACAGCATGCAACCTACAGATCATAGCTTCAACCCCATCTTTAAGCAGCTCTGCACTGATATTACAGAGACCAGCTGCCTTTTCACCCCTCAAGTTTGCAATAGGGTGGATCACAATTCAGCGGTCGGCTTGCAGGATCCACCAAGAACAGCTACTCAAAGTACTCAGCCCAACAAGCCATCTCTCCATCTGTGTGCGATACGAGGCAACCGTCTGCTGTTCTGATAGCGCTCAGCCTTTTGGATTTTGCAAGATTCAGAAGGAAAAATCTGCTGTCATTTCTAGTATTAGAACCATGACATCCAACACATATTTCATAGCAAGGCCTCTCAGAACCAGTGACAACATGCAAGTCCACCAGAACTAAGAATGCATCACGACGGGGACACTGGTCCAGTACAGATTCGAGTTAAATGTAGAACATCTCCTAATGTTCACTTTGACAAACGTTGCTAGGAATGTACACTGCAACAACAGACATGAAGCCTAAACAATGCATCAACCTCGTACAATTGCATTATACGCTCATAAACAGGAGTAACAAAGGACTGGCTGCAGTCTGCTGGAGATGCCTATGGCTCCCCCCTTGACGTGATTGTCATTGCTCATGACGGACCAGTAGTACGCCACTGCCAGGCCTCCTTGTCTCAGATAGCCCCACCCCCAGCTTACTGAGCTCATCCCATAAATAAGGCAATCGATAAACATATGAGAGACCCAAGGAGATGCTTATGGCTCCCCCCTTGACATGATTACCATTGCTTATGACGGACTAGTAGTACGTAAAACCCTTGCTACTGGTCTTGCCACTGCCAGGCCTCCTTGTCCCAGATAACTCCACCCCCAGCTTACTGAGCTCATCCCATAAATAAGGCAATCGGTAAACATATGAGAGACCCAAGGAGATGCCTATGGCTCCCCCCTTGACATGATTACCATTGCTTATGACGGACTAGTAGTACGTAAAACCCTTGCTACTGGTCTCGCCACTGCCAGGCCTCCTTGTCTCAGATAGCTCCACCCCCAGCTTACTGAGCTCATCCCATAAATAAGGCAATCGGTAAACATATGAGAGACCCATCGGTAAATATATGAGAGACCCTTCGAAGGTTTACCTTAAGAGCTTAGGTGAATATATGAAGGAAGTGGTAGAAAAAAAGATGACAGAATAACCTTGTTTATTGATATTACAGGTACCGCGATTTACGCGAGTTCCGTTTTTGAAGAAAGCACGGGTAATAAAAGTAACGTATATATATATATATATATATATATATATATATATATATATATATATATATATATATATATATATATATATATATATATATATATATATCTATAGAGAGAGAGAGAGAGAGAGAGAGAGAGAGAGAGAGAGAGAGAGAGAGAGAGAGAGAGAGAGAGAGAGAGAGAGAGAGAGAGAAAGAGAGAGAGAGAGAGAGAGAGAATTACAGAGTTGATTGACAAAAAGTTATATGGTGTGGTGAGTTGGGGATCTCGTCAACGTAATGATTACAACAGTGTACAGTTGAAACCATAATGCTGACACCATATCCGATTTACCCCACAATATCACACAGTAAACAATTGTCATATGTGGAGAGAGGAGCTCACTATGTCAAAAGCCACTAAACTGTGTAATTATTAATTGAATATCAATCAATCAATCATAGGTGGCATATGACGGGGAGCGCGGTGCCTCGCCTACTCTACGGCGCCACCCCTGGCGGTCACACTTCGCGAGTCTCCATGCAGAATCCCTTCCCATACTGAGCGACTCTCAGCAGGAGGTTCAAGGTGGGTTATCACAGTCAGAAACAACCCGATAAGCTGGATCGGCTTCCGAGTATCGCGCCACATGCCCATATAGCCGCAGTTGGCGCTGATGGACTGTGCTAGTAATAGGCCTCGAATCGGTCTCATGGATGAATCGCTGATTTGACACAAAGTCATACCAGTGGTGTCCCATGCCTGCGAAGGCATTTAGTACCAAAGGCATCGATTCGCCTCTTCGGGTCGGTGTCCAGTGTCCATGTCTCACAATCATAGAGTAAGACGGGGATCACCAGCGACTTCAAGGTCCGAATCTTTGTTCGTCTGCACAAGTATCGACAACGACAAATACTCGTGTTGAGCGAGTTCATGACGCCGTGGGCCAGGCCAATCCGCCGTGACTTCTTGGTTCGACCAACAATCGTTAGGCACTACATTACCAAGGTATTTGAAGTTTTTCAAGATCCCAATATCCTCGCCACACGCATGGACGGACAGACTGTACTGTTTCATCCAGTACGCCTTCAAGAAACCTTAAGTCCCAAGGGTTTCACCTCCTTGTGCAGTGCCTCTAGGGCAATTACCAGAACCTCCAGTGACTTTGTTCTACAACTCTGCCTAGTACCCAATACATTCACAGCCCTGCCTCACACCTGTATTCACAGGGATGAAACTGGACACGCCTCCTCCACACTTCACAACACTCACAGTCCCGGAGTACAGGCCAGTTAATAGGCCAATATTCGTTGCAGGAATTCGACAGAGACGCAGAAGATCAGAGTGTCTCTCTATGCACTGAGTCAAACGCCTTCTTGGGATCGACATAGGCTGCAGTAAGCATTCCCTGTCGAAAATTACGTCAGCCCTCCACCAGTACGCGAAGCGATAGGATACGATTAGTTTTTGACCAGGTGTGAACCCTGACTGTTCAGGTCTCTGGTACCTAAGTAGGTGAGTGCAGATCCGCATCAACAGCAAATGGGCAAGCACCTTCCCTGGTACGCTGAGCAGTGTTGTTCCACGGTAGTTGTTGCAGTCTTGACGGTCCCCTTTCCCCTTCCAGATAGGGACGACCAACCCCTTCTTCCAATCAGGAGAAATGGTACCTGAAACCCATACAGCAGTCAAGATAGCATGCAACCCACGGATCATGGCTTCACCCCTAGCTTTCAGCAGCTCTGCACTGATGATGCAGATGCCAGCTGCCTTTCCACCCCTCAACTTTGCCACAGCCTCTTTGACATCGTCAATGGAGGTTGCAGTTTCGTCATTGGGTGGATCCGCATCCAGCATCTGCAACTCTGCAGTCCGGAGCTACTCGCTTTGAGGATCCACTTTCAGCAGGTGCTCAAAGTACTCAGCCCAACGAGCCATCTGCCCATCTGCGTCCGATACCAGGCAACCATCTGCTGTTCGGAAAGCACACACCTGAGAAAAAGACTTGGAGCGTTTCTTCAGAGCTCGATGGGCAGGTCTGAGGTTATTAGCATTTAAATGACACTCGACATCCTCAGCGAGACCTCTGGCATACCTCTCCTTGTCTCTTTTCAGGTCTGGTAGGGCCACTCTCCTCAATACTTTCGAGTGTCTCTACCGAGGTGAAGCCACTCCATGTCCTCAGGCGCTCCCCATTGCATTCATTGGCAGCCTCAAGAGTCTCACGTTTGAAGGTATCCCATAGTTCTTCAGGATCCTCAAGGGAGTCGAGCGCTCCAAACCGATTGGACTGTGACTGCATACTCTTGTGCACATGTCTAGTATTTCAGTTTCTTATGATGAAACACAGTGTGGTTACATCTTGGAGGCTTTCTGGACTTGACATGAGGCTTTGGTAAAGCAACAGCAAGCCTGTGATCGGTTGCAAAGAACTCAGCACTCCGATAAACCCTGCATTTCTGGAGGATCCTCCAACGAGTACTGAGAAGGATATGGTCAATCTTATTCGTTACCCCTCCGGCATTGCCATATCAAGTCCAGCGGTGCAGTGCTGGTCTCTGATACCAGGAACCCGCAATTCTCAGCCTTCTGGATCTTGCAAAATTCAGAAGGATAGAGCTGTTCTCATTTCTGGTACCAGAACCATGGGGACCAACATATATTTCATAGCCAGCCTTTTCAGTGTCAATGGCAGCATTAAAGTCGCTCAGGACAATGAGTGCATCACGATGTGGAAACTGGTCCAGTGCAGAGTCGAGTTTGGCATAGAACATCTCCTTCTCTTCAGGTTCACACACCTTGGTAGGAGCATTCACTGCAACAACATGAAGCCTAAACTGTGCTTCAGCCTTAATTGCATTATACGCTCATCAACCGGAATAACCTCAACAACAGACGGGTGCAGTCTGCTGGAGATCCCTATGGCTACCCCCTTGACATGGTAACCATTGTTCATGCCGGTCCAGTAGTAGGTAAAGCCCTTAACCACTGGTCTCGCCACTACCAGGTCTCTTTGTCTCCGAGTACCTCACTATATCCACCCTCAGCCTACTGAGCCCATCCAATAAATGAGGCAGTCGGTGATCCTCTGAGAGACTCAGGACATTCCAGGAGCCCACACGCAGAACCCCAGGACTGGTCCAACGCGTAGGTGCCACATCTGCAGCCCCACCGGCACCCCTAAAATTTGAAATAGGGCTTGGGGGTTCTCCTGCTCCTGCAGGCTTTCCTCTGGATCTGTCATACCGGTAGCCAATCCCCTCTCGTGGCTTAGCACCCGAGAGGTTTGCATGGTCGGATCCCCCAGCATACCTGGATCAGTGCGGTTGCCAGAGGCTCGCCCGCTCCCATAGCCCCTACCCCAGCCTCTACCCTTAACATTGTTGGCGGCTGTGGATGTTTTTTTTTACAAGGAGAGGTTGCAAGACCCACCCTAACAAGCTAGGTCAGCCATGGGCTGGGACACTGGTATACCTGGGAGAAAGAACCCTGGTTGCCCAAAAAAAGAAGGAAGGGGAGGAGAGGAGAGACAGAGTGGGGAATGAGGTATGGGAGGTAGAGGGCACTCATTTCTCACTTAGAAAGGATCCATCCACCACCAATTGAATTGAATAATTGAATATATATATATATATATATATATATATATATATATATATATATATATATATATATATATATATATATAATGCATCACACAAATACTCAACATCGGGTACGGAAACACAGAAGTGAACAACGCCATCAAGAAAGCTATAGACAGATAGTACAAGAAAGAAGATCCATCATGTCCACAGAATACAAGACAAAAGAATGCATCATGAAAGTCATAATGAAGCATCATGTCATGCTAACAAACAAAGACGACCCCTTTTCACTCATAATCTACTCTAACACCAAGAAT
>CM035180.1:5351306-5369593 GCA_020233015.1 Callinectes sapidus
TCAGAAGACCAGTTAGCATGAAGATAACGGTAAAAGAGAGTAAGAGAGGCAACACTGCGGCGATGAGAAAGAGGCTGAAGACAGTCAGTTGATAAGACGAAAAACTTTTGATTCCACCTTGTTCAATAGAGCTGTATGAGTGGAGCCTCCCCAAACAGGTGAAGCATATTCCATACATGGATGGATGGAGCAGTTGGGGAGGTGAGTAAAACAGGCGGAGACGGCTCAGAACACCTAACTTCATTGAAGCTGTTTTAGCTAGAGAGGAGATGTGAAGTTTCCAGTTTAGATTACAAGTAAGGAATACACCAAGAATGTTCAGTGTAGGAGAAGGGGACAGATAGTTTTTTGGAAGGTTGTGTCGAATTGATAGGTGGAGGAATTGAGTTTTTGAGGCATTGAACAACGCTAAGTTTGCTTTGCCCCTATCAGAAATTTTAGAGAGATCAGAACTTAGGCGTTCTGAGACTTCCCTGCATGAGCTGTGTACTTCTAGAAGGGTTGGTTATCTATGGAAAGACATAGAATAGTACAAGGTGGTATCATCACCATAGCAGTGGATAGGGCAGAAGTCTGGTTTAGAAGTTAATTGATTAATAATAGGAAGAGTGTTGGTGATATGATAGACCCTTGAGGAATACCACTGTTGATAGATTTAGGGGAAGAACAGTGACCGTCTACCACAGCAGCAATAAAAAGAATCAAAAAGGAAACTAGAGATGAAGTTGCAGAGAGAAGGATAGAAGCCGAAGGGAGGGCAGCTTGGAGATTAAGGCTTCAAAAGCTTTTGATATGTCTAGAGCTATAACAATATTTTCACCAAAATCTCTAAAAGAAACTGACCAAGACTCAGTAAGGAAAGCCAGAAGATCACCAGTAGCTCGGCCTTGACGGAAGCCATACTGGCGATCAGATAGAAGATTGTGAAGTGATAGATTTTTAAGAATCTTCTTGTTGAGAATGAATTCTAAAATTTTAGATTAGCAGGAGATTAAAGCAATAGGACGGTAGTTTGAAGGATTAGAACGGTCACCCTTTTAGGGAACAGGCTGAATGTAGGCAAACATCCAGCAAGAAGGAAAGTAGATGTAGATAGACAGAGTTAGGAGTTTGACTAGGCAAGGTGGAAGCACAGAGGCACAGTTTCGAAGAACAATAGGAGGGACCCCATCAGGTCCGTAAGCCTTCAGAGGGTTTAGGCCAGCGAGGGCATGGAAAACATCATTACAATGGATTTCAATAGGTACCATGAAGTAGTCAGAGGGGGAAGGAGAAGGAAGAGCAAGCCCAGAATCATCCAAGGTAGAGATTTTTGCAAAAATTTGAGCAAAGAGTTCAGCTTTAGAGATAGATAAGATGGCATTGGTGCCATCAGGTTGAACTAAAGGAGGGAAAGATGAAGAGGTAAAGTTGTTGATGTTTTGGCTAGACGCCAGAAGTCTCGAGGTGAGTTATATCTGGAAAGATTTTGACACTTTCTATGAATAAAGGAGTTTTTGGCAAGTTGAAGAACAGACTAGGCATGATTCCGGGCAGAAGTATGAAGTGCATGAGACTCAGGTGATGGAAGGGTCAAGTACCTTTTGTGGGCCACCTCTCTATCACGGATAGCACGAGAGCAGGCTGTGTTAAACCAAGGTTTGGAAGGTTTAGGTTGAAAGGAAGAATGAGGAATGTACGCCTACATGTCAGACACTATCACATATGTTATGCGCTCAGCACACAGAGATGGTTAATCATTCTAAGGAAAATCAGCATAATACCTCTTCAGGTCTCCCCAACTAACAAAGGCAAAGCGCCAAATGCACTTTCGCTTTGGAGGATCCTGAGGAGGGATTGGGGAGATAGGGCAAAGTACAGATATGAGATTGTGATTGGAGGAACCCATCGGAGATGAAGGGGTGACAGCAAAAACAGGATTTGAGGTTAGGAAAATGTAAAAAAATGTCGGATGCATCTCCAAGACGGTCAGGAAAATGAGTATGGTGTTGCAGCAGTTGCTCTAAGGCATGTAGGATAGCAAAGTTATAGGCAAGTTCACCAAGATGGTCAGTGAAGGGCGAGGAAAGCCAATGCGGTTGGTGAACATTGAAGTCTCCAAAAATGGAGATCTCCGCAAAAGGAAAGAGAGTCAGAATGTGCTCCACTTTAGAAGTTAGGTAGTCAAAGAATTTTCTATGGTCAGAGGAGTTAGGTGAAAAATATGCAGCACAAAAAAAAAATAGTTAGAGATTGACTCTGAAGTCAAAGCCAGATGGTGGAAAACTGAGAAGATTCAAGAGCGTGGACACGAGAGCAAGGTAAGTCGTTGCGGACATAGACGCAACATCCAGCTCTGGAAAGAAAATGAGGATAGAGATAGTAGGATGGAACAGAAAAGGGGTTACTGTCAGTTGCCTCAGACACCTGTGTTTCAGTGAGGAAAAGAAGATGAGGTTTAGTGGAGGAGAGGTGGTGTTCTACAGATTAAATATTAGATCGGAGACCGTGAATGTTGCAGAAGTTAATAGAAAAAAAATGTGAGGGGGGGGGTGCCAAGACACTTACAACAAGACAACCAAGACAACTAGGTGCATGTAGCTTTGTGAGGAGGAAGAGGTTGTCTTCAGAAGGCAGGCTGTGACTACCCCCTTGTGTTATGACACACAAAAGAAAACGTTCAGTGAGGTCACAACTGATTTTGATGATAAGCTCACAGCACCCCTGATCCAGTGCTTTAGACCTCCCTGGGGGTAATTATTGTTTCGGCAGGTGTCTACTGCCTCCTCCTTTGAAACAACAAGAATGGTTTTTATTTCACCCATGCTGATTTCTCTGAACTTAATATTACTATTAACGGCTCCAGTGTGTATCACATGAACAGCAATTTTCCCCATCACGTGTCCCGACTATTTTATGCCAGCCTCGAAGGCCTGGGTTTTGAAACGAATAATAACCTCTCTCTCTCTGCTTTTGCCGCGGGTCGTACGATTTTTGCCTTTAATTTTGTGACGGAGGACGTGGAAAACGGAATTCCACTCTATAAAACCGGGAATATGCACGTGCAGCTCACATTTAACCAAGGACAAAACCGCAAATTGGCCATTATTTTCTTTGCCGATACCACAGAGGTAATTGAAATAGACGCTCATCGCCAAGGGACGTGTCAGGTCCGTGCGTAAAATTATCATGAACGCCTTAAAAATTGAAAAAGGCTTAACCGTGGTAATTGGTGAAAGGGCAATTTTCTAAGGTGCTTATTCTCAGTCCTACATTAGTAGTTTGCTAAAACAGTCCCGCCAGCAAATGAAAACAGTGGTTTTTATTATCAATAATTTGATTCGGGAACACACGAGTCCTGGGTCACTGGATCGCTATATACCTGAATTATCAAACCTTAACCCTAGGTTATTTTGATAGTTATATAACTCATCGCCCCTGGTAAATTCTTTGACTTTACATGTGTTTATTCAAACGCACACGCACATCACGGTTTCACACCTGGCTTACCGACAGCAGGGAACGCATTCCGTGGTATGCGGTATCTATACCATGTATTTCTGCTATCTGGTTAGTCATCAATCCCTTAAGCATGCCATGCAGTGTCTACATATGTCATGCAGTGTCTGCATCAAGAAAGGGCAATACGCCTATAATGATAAACTGATAACACACTTGGGCTACAAATTATTCCATATCCCTTCCTGTGTGAAAAAAAAAGTTCTGCTTCTTGAGCTCCTTTAAGCAATGTCAACAAAGGATTTGCAATATACATACGTGAGGGTGCGGTAGAAGGTTCAACACCTCGTACACAATCAGGGGCAGGTGTATTGAGGGAAATCTATGTCAGGGAGGAATGCTTTTCAGCGATAAGAAGAAACATTTAAGAATAATCTTGTGATGTTGAAACATGATTGATTTGACTGCAGGGAAAATCTTCTAAAACCTTGATATATTCTGAGATATAAAATATTGCAAGTAAAACACCAGATATAAGATAAGATAAGATAAGATAATGTATTGGTCACATAGTTATATAATGATGCATACAAGACTTCTTGTATCGGTGAGTTCTTATGATAGGTAATGACAGTCTTCTCCCTGACCTTAGGAAGATGTATCATTCATATAGACTATAGAGGATTGGTTTGGTCTTGCATAATTTTAACTTGTTTTAATGTACCATCTTGATATAAAATGTCCGTTGTTTTCACATCCGCCCCTATTTTTGCAGCTTTTTTTAACAATTTTGTTTAGCTTATTGTTATCTGCCAAACACAATTTTTTATACCATGTAGTAAATGAAAAAAGTTATATTACATTCTACGGTAGATTTATGAAATAAGCTGATGATTTTCTTATCAACATGTAAATTATTTAAAGTTCTAATAAAATGAAGTCTTTGGTTACATTTTTTTCATTACTACGTTTGTGTTTACATTGCCCTTCAGCTCATCATCAATTACAATACCAAGATATTTATATTCATTTACGCGCTCCACTGTCTCTACTTCAATAATTATGCTCTTTGGATCGTTAATATATTGTTTTCCCAAAATCTATTATCATTTCTTTGGTTTTCTTCACATTTAGTGTTAAATAATTGTCTTTACACCAAACAACAATTCTTTCACTTGAAATAAATAGTTTTTGTAATTATCTTGGGTAATTCTCACTATAATCACTGTGTCGTCAGCATATTTGATTATGGTACAATTTTCAAAAGCACTCTTACAATCATTTGTGTACAGACTAAAAAGAATTGGTGACAAAACACATCCTTCGGGGTGCACACCTGTGTTAGTAGCAATTTTGTTGGAAAGTTCACAGCTAAGTATGGTGTACTGGTGCATATTTGTTAAAAAAAAAAAAATTAACAAATATTATTAAAATATACCCCATCTTCAGCATATTGTTTAAAAGTGAATGTAGTTGAATAGTGTTAAAAGCTGAACTAAAATGTATAAATAAAATTCTAGCAGATGTATTTCTTTTGTCTAGGTGTTTAGAGATGTCAATGATAATAGTTATACTTGCATCTTGCACACATCTATTTCTATAATGAGAAAACTGCATTTGGTCTCTTAAATGATCCATCTTTTCACTTGTAATATTTCTTACAATATTTTCAAGGCATTTCATAACATTACATGTGAGAACAACAGGCTTTAAATCATTAAAAAAGTTTTGGAAAATGAATTTTTGGAATCGGCTAAATTTCAGTCATTTTCCAGATTTGTGGTACCTCTCCGAGTGATGGAATCCTGGAACAGCTGGGTCAACACAGGCGCCTGATCCGCACAACACTTCAATGTTTTAGCTGGCACCCCATCAGGCCTTGTGGCTTTACTAACACGGATACGCTTTAATTCCGTCATTACTTCTACCTGCCTTATTACAACCTACTCTTCTCTTCTTCATTCTGTTCTACACTAAAATTGTTTTGCTCAAACCTCGCAAAGAAAGTATTTAATTCATTAACTTATGTGACCACATCATCTGGCTCAGGTGTTGTTTGCTTTTCCTTGAATCCGCACAACGTCTTGAAACTCTGCCAATCATCCTTAGATTTATTTGTTCTAAAATGTCCCTCAACTTTTTCTTTGTAACTGTTTTTATAGTCTTATATTTTCCCAACCATCTGTTTTTGCAATTCTATTTTCTGGGCTTCACTGCCTACGTGTCTTATTCTACGTTTTTCATTTAACATGGAAATTAGTTCTTTTTTTATCCACGGCTTGTTGTTTGCCTATATTTTCATATTAGTATTCGGCATTAGCATGTCTAAGCAAAAGTTAAGGTATGAATTAAAAATGTCAGAGTTTACGTTAATATCCCCTCCATTTTCTATCAGTACAGATCAATTAGTACGCTCCAGACCAAGGATATTATAAGCAAGGATGAAGTGATCGAATTGGCGAAATTGAGGAAAATGTTCATGCCGTCAGTGCACACTAGGGGGCAGCAACAGAGGAGAATAGTGAAGGGGTGGGGGACCCATGGGCCTGGCCAGCTGTTGACGCCACACAGCAGCAACGCTCCACCGGTACCACCACATTCAACATGTCCCCACGGACAGCAACAACAAGGAACATTTCTTGCTGCTTTTGTGGCGAAAATCGAGCAACTTGTCCACGGATGCGCCATCGTCTGTTCCCTAGGATCACTAGAAGGTATGTAGTGATAGATAATGATAAGATAAGTCAATAAATATGACACATATAAATAAAAAAGCCATTCTATATATCGGAGTATCTGCCTCACTGAGGAAAGGTTAGATAAATATCGTTAAAACATTTATAAATCTAGCCTAACCTTATCCAGATTGTTCTAAAGGTTGTGACATAGGGACTGGTTTTATTGCTGAGTTGAATTTTATTGGCGCTGACACACATTTCACTTGTAGACGAATGCAGTGGCTCCAACGCAAGCTCACTGGAAAGACCACACCACCCTGTTGTTACCATGGGCGAGGCGACACGTGGAGCAGCGACCCTCCCTCCCTTCCTCGCTGCCTGCCTCCCTCGCGTTTAGCACATGGCGGCAGTAGCAACAACACACTGTGGGCCCCATTCTGGCCCAGCTGCAGGGCAGGCGACGAGGCAGCACGAGGCAGGAGCTGCAGGGCCACTGGGCCATATAGACGCGCGCCGACACACACTTTGTTGTGCAGGGTCTTCAATAGTGTGTGTGTGTGTGTGTGTTCTATCACTAATTTTGTTAAGTGAATGCAATGATTATTCTTGTCATAACATTGCAAGTATGAAATTCAATGCTTAGGAGGCATTAAGATTCTGTTTACAGTTTCACAATTAATCTAGTCATTATGGCTATTGACTTTATGTAACCGATATTACACAATAAAATATATTAATCTATATGTTGATGTATCAATGTACCTATGAATGAGTACGACTATGAATGAATACGACTAATATAAGAAAAGGAGGGCGAAAAATTAAGCAAAACCATATAGCCATCCCTTGTGAAACAGAGAAAATGGGTTCCATTCTCTATCTTTAGCCTCCGTCAGTGGCCACTGTGGCGCCTTGATCTTTCATCCAAGGTATAATTCACGGCTTGGTATCCTTCTTAGAGAATCCTTGTTCCAGACAGCCTCGAAGCTGATCTAACTTTTCTGACTCCTATTTTCTATATTGCACTAACTTACACGATTCTCGTTTCAACAATTGCTTATAGGTGCACAGAAAATCATATTATGATCAATGTTTCCTAATTGTGACCTTTGGTATGTCAGAAAGCTGTTTCTCATATTACAATACAGTTTATCTAGTGTATCATTACCTCTTTTTTTTTATCTGTACAAAGTGGTCATTTTCATGGGAATTTATGGGCTAAAGGAGACCACCTAATGGAGGTCTCCTATCTGAAAGCCCACCCACTAGAGGGCCATTACCCCGAGTGAACGCCCAATTTCCACTCAGACCGCGGTCAGTGTTCGAACCTATGCGCTCAGGGATCCCAAGGCCCCCAGAGCGCAAGCGGTTCCACTGTACCACCTTGTGGGACATTTCACGTACAGTTAGTATGTTGGGATCTTTTCTTTAAAATCACAGCAGTTAAAGTCACCCATGATCAGCCTAGCACTGTCTGACCATTTATTTTCATATTTTGGTACACAATTTCCTAGAATATCAGCAGCTACCGACACTTCATCGTCTGTGGGGATGTAGACAATTAAAAGTATAATCTTCCCGAGTTCTCTAGGAAGATCAAAAGGATGACAAGACACTGCAAGATACTCATTGTTTTTATCACAGTCCAGCAAGGCTACAATCGTCATATGAAATACGTTTTAATAATAAGTTTTAGAATAGAGTCTTTCTTTGTCAGGAGAAGCAGAACGCCGAATTTATTCGAACTATGAAGTTGTGAACAGTTTTGTCCTCAGTCCCAGTAAAGTTGGAGAGAGAAGAAGGTTCATTTATGAAGGTGGTGTGTGAATGGTGAGTGGATGACTCTGAAATGATCAGTGAAGGCTGGGAGAGATTGCGAGAGCGTAATTGCATATACGAGAAGACAGAGGCGTGAAACACTAAACAATGCACAATAATGAAGAAATAATCAAGGGGAGACAGAGATAGACAGCAGAACAGAATTATAGAGAGAACACACACCCCAAAAATACTCTATAGAAAGGAAATAAGAAAAAAGAAATAATAATGTACTTAGTTTTGTGAAGAGCAGCAGAAAGCGGTGTAGAGGTGAGCGACGACCAATGAAGACGGCGGCGGGTGGCTGGATGACTTGCTGACGGCTAGCAGGAAGGGGCGGCCGTCAGACACGGCGATCAGACACGAAGTGACGGTAAGGTGTTGACGGCTGGAGACTGCTGGACTGGATGGCAGGATAGGTGGCCAGATGAGGGTGACCAGATTGGGTAAGGCTACGAGTAAGCTGGCTGCCGTGGTAAACTAGCGTTTTCAAGGTCAAGGCCGCACGATGATGATGGCAAGAGGAAAGCCAGGTGAGGGGAATACTTGTACTTGATGTCTTGATGGCCTACTTGAAAAGACACACTACATGATTTTATTGACTTCTTGATTTATACCAACACTTTGCCACCACTATTTTGTACCGGCCTTGTTGGATTGTTGGCCAGTAACAAGTATTTTGTGTAGCGGGTGGCGAGTGGTTGCGTGTATAGCGTGGGGATTGGTATGTATCTTGATAAGTGGTATGTAAATGGCATCTTCCAGGTTAATATAGCTTGATAATGACGACGATACAGATGTCGATCGTAATATGGTGAATGATGGATGCTGAGTGACTCCTGAGTGATGACCTGGCCTACACCATTATCTTGGCCGAAAAACGCTTTGTTGTCCTGAAAAGTCTTCAAGATGAGTTAGACGCACATGGCATTCCCGACGATACGCACCATCTTCAAGATTTGGATTAATTAGCTTTCAAGTCTAAACGCCTGCTTACTCGCTTAGACAGAGTTACTGAAAGTCGACTTGGACTTAACGTTGCTCTTCTTTCATTCTGTACCACCGCCAGGACTAAACTGGACACGTGCTTACCTACTTTCAAAGATGACATATTCTTCTGTCCTGAGTTTTAGGATCTCTTCAGTGTTGCTGTTCATGACAACCCACAGTACTCTCTAGTTGAGAAGTCTGTGCACCTTAAGGGGCATCTTGACAGAGAAGCAGCCACGTGCTTACACGGCTTATCTATGACTAACGACAACTTCGATGTTGTTGTTAACATCCTAAAGCAGCGGTTTGGGAACGAAACTCAACGAAAGGAATCCTTAATGGCCAGTCTACTGGACACCCCTCCCTTTCCTGACAGTGAGGACCTGGGGACCCTGAGGGGCTTTGTAGACGATCTCAATTAAATTTATCCGCTATACCAGAAGATATCCAATGCCACGATTAGAAGACATTATTCAATCACTAGGCACTTTAAATATGATGTTCTCCACCCTAGATTTACATTTAGGATTATTTCTGGTGGAATTAGAAGAGTCAACTCTCCCATATACTGCATTCACAACTAATTCAGGTCATTTTATGTTCAAACGTATGGCGCAAGTCCTACGTAACTCACATCTCACCTTCCAAAGGTTAATGAACTCATTTATATCAGGATTACTCGGGAAAAACGTGTTCTGCTTCTTAGACGATTTTACCATCGCTTCAAAGGATTCTCAAGAACATTTCAGTATTCTCTCTCAGGTTCTCTCACGCTTTGAATCCGCCGGACTCAAGGTAAAACTCAGTAAATGAGCTTTTCTCAGAAAATGCGTCAAATTTCTCTGTCACAAAGTCGATAAGGATGGTATTCACACGCAATATTGCAAAATGCAAGCCATTCCGTCCTTACCTACTCCATCTTTTCCAGATTAGATCAGACAATTTCTTAATTTAGCAGGATTTTACCGCCAATTCATTCAAGACTTCAGTTTGATTGCTCAACTTCTCACACAATTATTTAAGAAAGAAGCTCAATTTGTCTGGTCTGAGATGCATTTACTTATCTCAAAACTGCTTTATGTAGCGCTCTAGTTCTTGCTTTCCCAAATTTTGAAAAGGAATTCACTCTTTGCATAGACGCCTCCGGATACGGTATACGTTCTGTCTTGATGCAGAAAGATCAAAATGACAAATTTCGCGTTATAGCATACGCCAGCAGACCTCTGAATAAAGCAGAACAAATCCGCGAAGCTTTCTCTGTTGTTTGGTCCTTACGTCATTTTCGCGAATTCGTCCTCGGGTACAAGATACACGTACTTACAGATCACTACCCTGTCACGGAAATATTCTAGGGTAATAACTTCACTAGTAAATTTGCTTCTTGGCAGATAACCATCAAAGAGTTTGATCCAATATTTCATTACATTCCAGGAAAAGCAAACACAGTTGCTGATGCATTATCACCTAGCATCGCTCTTGTCTTGGCTTTCACCAATGAAACAATAATGCCCACAGCTGAGGAACTCAAAACATCAACGTTCAGATCCGTTCTGCGCTTCTCTCATATATTATATAGAGTCAGGTGATCCATCAAACCTCCTGAAATTACACGTTGATGTAGATTTATTCTTCCTACAAAACAGTCTTCTTTACAAGTCAAGTTCTATTTCTCGAGGTGACATGAATGAACGTTTCACCCAGTTAGTTGTTCCACTGTCTTTGGTAAAAAAATGTATTATTTCAGATTCATGATAGTAATCTGGCCGGTCATTCATGACGCGATCGTTCTCTTTCACAAGCAAAGCGTTCATACTTCTGGCCATCTATGATAAAAGATATATTTTCTCACTGTGCACGTTCCCTCTCACGCAAAATGGATTTCAGTATCTGTTCGTTTGCGAAAGGTTGAACAATGCAATAAGCCTATCTTTGATATCTTACGCAATATGATGGACTGTCAGTCAACATGGGATGAATTTCCCTCTCAGGTAGCTTGTTCTCTTAATTCTTTAATTTATTCTACTATCAAGGAATCACCCCATTACGTCCTGTTCGGCAAAAAACAAGCGTTTACCCCATGAGTTTCTTCTCAGTGCACCTCGTCCAGTATATATCTTCGAGGATTATGTTAAATATAAGATAAATACATTCCAGAAGTCGCATAGATGAATGCATGATCGTCTCACTGCCTCACAACAGGAAATGCTACCAAAACAACATCGTGCAACCACCCATACTTTAGAAATAGGTGATTTGGTATTTCAGCAACAACACAACAACACAACAACACAACACGTTCGCCATTCAAAGTTCGATTAATTATACAACGACCCATATTGTATAATTGAAAAACTTCACTGGCATAAAGTGAAAATTTTAAATCTAGAAAACTCAGCGGAACTTCTTGTCCACGAAAATCAGCTGAAAAAAGTTCACAGAGGCAGTGCTGACCAATACACTGATTCTATTGATCCTCTTCCACCATCCCTGAGCACCGAGAGTTTAACTCATAACACACACTCTTCCTACAGACAGAAACTTCGATCTTTCTCAAAATCTTAATCTCTCCAAGTGCCATCCATGTCATGATTGTCTGTATGTATATATGTATATACCTCTGTTTATTTACATGCTTTATTATCAGTTATATGTTCTCATATATATATATATATATATATATATATATATATATATATATATATATATATATATATATATATATATATATATATATATTACGCTCAATGTGTATAATTGCCTAATGTGAACATTAGGCAGAGAAATTGCCTAATGTTCACATTAAGCAATCAATTTGCACAATGTTTACAATAGGCAAATTTCTTGCTTAATGTTCACTTTAGGCAAGGCTTTCAGATTAGGCAATGGTATTTTGCCTGATGTGAACACGAGTTTGTAAAGGCAAAGCACTCCATCACTGTGAGGGTACCTCACTGAATCGAATCTCTGTCAGGATGGTTTTGAACCTTCAAAATATCCAAACCAAACCGCCGAACCCCTGAAACTGACTCACCGACCCCTGGGGTTTGATCAAACCCAGATTGAGGACCACTGGCCCAAGGTAACGAGGAGGTATCTCTGGGCTGAAGAGGGCAGACACCAGCTACTTTCTACACGAACAGCAGCTCACTACCACCTTTCTCAATATTTCTTTATAATTTCTGCTTCAGACTACGCAGTATGGACCAAGATAACTTCGAACTTAAGCTCCGTCAAATACTGCAAGGCAAGGCAGAGAATGTTGTCATCCAACCCACCAACCAGCGTGACCAGCTGGTACAGGATTTATTAAGGATCAACAAACTGGAGCTAAGTCTACATCTGACTTTAACCTCAACAAACGCTACGAAGTGCTGCGCGTTGGCAATGCTGACCGACTGATTCGCAAGAGAAAGGATCCAAATGAAGATGAATTCAAGTTCGTTGCGTCTCTAGAAGAAGTTTATGGTATTGTAAAAGCAGCACATGAAGCTATTGGCCATGGAGGTGGAAAGAAAACAATTGCTGAAGTGAAAAAGAAATGGTCAAACATCACACAACAAGCATACTACCTGTACATTTCATTCTGTGAACACTGCCATCAAAAAAAGAGCAGAAAAGTTCCAAAGGGATTGGTCGTGAAACCGGTACGCAGTCATCACATCCATTCAAGATGCCAGGTCGATCTTATAAATTTTCAAACATTGCCAGATGGAGACTTCAAGTACATCATGACATTTGTAAATCATTTCAGCAAATTTTGCGTGTTACGCCCACTTACAACAAAAAGAGCAGAAGAGGTTGCAGCGAATCTTCTAGATATATTTCTGACATTTGGAGCACCTGCCATTTTGCAATCCGACAACGGACGTGAGCTCGTTAATGCCATTATCGCTGAGCTTGCATCGCTCTGGCCAGAGCTGAAGCTGGTGACTGGACGTCCACGTCATCCTCAAAGCCAGGGCGCTGTTGAACGTCTTAACAGAGTCATCCAGGACAAACTAATCATTTGGATGAAGGAGAACAACAGCAGGAAGTGGTCAGTGGGCGTCAAGTTTGTTCAGTGGCAAATTAACATCAGCCGTCATGAAACAACCGGCCACAGCCCATTCAAACTAACATTTGGGCAAGATCCGCAGGTTGGATTACGATCATCTATCCTTCAAAGTACAGCTCTTCCTGAAGAAATATTTACAGAGGAAGACCTTGAGGCATTTTTGGAGTCTTTAGCAGAGGCAGTGGCATCAGCAGAGGCAGAGGCAGAGGCAGTGGCATCAGCAGAGGCAGAGACAGTGGCATCAGCAGAGGCAGAGACAGTGGCATCAGCAGAGGCAGAGGCAGTGTCATCAGCAGAGGCAGAGGCAGAGGCAGAGGCAGTGGCATCAGCAGAGGCATCAGCAGAGGCATCAGCAGAGGCATCAGCAGAGGCATCAGCAGAGGCAGAGGCAGTGGCATCAGCAGAGGCAGAGGCAGAGGCATCAGCAGAGGCAGAGGCAGTGGCATCAGCAGAGGCAGAGGCAGAGGCAGTGGCATCAGCAGAGGCAGAGGCAGAGGCAGTGGCATCAGCAGAGGCAGAGGCAGTGGCATCAGCAGAGGCAGAGGCAGTGGCATCAGCAGAGGCAGAGGCAGTGGCATCAGCAGAGGCAGAGGCAGTGGCATCAGCAGTGACATCAGCAGAGGCAGTGGCAGTGACATCAGCAGAGGCAGTGGCAGTGACATCAGCAGAGGCAGTGGCAGTGACATCAGCAGAGGCAGAGGCAGTGACATCAGCAGAGGCAGAGGCAGTGACATCAGCAGAGGCAGAGGCAGTGACATCAGCAGAGGCAGAGGCAGTGACATCAGCAGAGGCAGAGGCAGTGACATCAGCAGAGGCAGAGGCAGTGACATCAGCAGAGGCAGAGGCAGTGACATCAGCAGAGGCAGAGGCAGTGACATCAGCAGAGGCAGAGGCAGTGACATCAGCAGAGGCAGAGGCAGTGCCATCAGCAGAGGCAGAGGCAGAGGCAGTGCCATCAGCAGAGGCAGAGGCAGAGGCAGTGCCATCAGCAGAGGCATCAGCAGAGGCAGTGCCATCAGCAGAGGCATCAGCAGAGGCAGTGCCATCAGCAGAGGCATCAGCAGAGGCAGTGCCATCAGCAGAGGCATCAGCAGAGGCAGTGCCATCAGCAGAGGCATCAGCAGAGGCAGTGACATCAGCAGAGGCATCAGCAGAGGCAGTGACATCAGCAGAGGCATCAGCAGAGGCAGAGGCATCAGCAGAGGCTGAGGCAGTGGCATCAGCAGAGGCAGAGGCAGTGGCATCAGCAGAGGCAGAGGCAGTGACATCAGCAGAGGCAGAGGCAGTGACATCAGCAGTGACATCAGCAGAGGCATTAGCAGAGGCATCAGCAGAGGCATCAGCAGAGGCAGTGGCATCAGCAGAGGCAGTGGCATCAGCAGAGGCATAGGCATCAGCAGAGGCATCAGCAGAGGCAGTGGCATCAGCAGAGGCAGTGACATCAGCAGAGGCAGAGTCATCAATCTTTGCAGGTAGATATTTTTAACATTATTTTTAATACCAGCTCTTTTACACTAAACTATATATTTCATCAAGCTTTTAATATGAAATTTTTATTTATTATCTATTTATTCATTTGCATCAGCAGAGACGGTGGCATCAGCAGAGACAAGATTCCAAAAGATCCGTACTTCGGCTGATCAAGGGCAACACAAGGCAGCATCACGGATGACAAGACGCGGCCAACAACTGCTTAGACCATTGTTCATTGGTCAGTGTGCAACACTGAGAGTCCTGGATGTAGATCGTGGTCCAACAGATCCCAGGAATCTGCTAGTGGTCGTCCTTAAGAATCAAGATGGATTGTACACTGTAGGATGTCGGGAGGGCATACTCGGGCCAAAATTTACAGCTGCTGACCTAAGTGCAATCGAACAGCCACTGATAAAAGTAGAGGAAGTGCCCGATATCTGCCTATCAGTTAGGACGGCAACAGCAAGGAGCACTGGTGGGCAAGGGTATGTAAGGTGTCAGTGTACAACTCAATGTACATCAAGACGATGCAGCTGCCAAAGAAAAAATGTCAAATGCAACTCGCGCTGTCACCCAGGAAAATCATGCAAAAATGTTTGAGTTTTGTGTTTATTATAAATTCTAATATTTCTCTTATTTTATTATTATAAATATAGATTATATTCTCCACATAATGTAAACATTAGGCAATTTTGTTTACATTGAGCAAAATTGAGCTGCATAATGTGAACATTAGGCATTTTTTTGCATAATGTTGACAGTATGTAAACATAGAGCAAATAGCTTGCCTGATGTGAACATTAGGCAATTTTCTGCCTAATGTTCACATTAGGCAATTATCCACATTGAGCGTGACAAATATATATATATATATATATATATATATATATATATATATATATATATATATATATATATATATATATATATATATATATATATATATATAGATATAATCTTATTCTCTTTTACCTGTTTTCTAATATGACTCTGATTGTTTATATGCATCAATGCATGAATTTATTTCATGCATCAATTTATTCAATTATATGTGTACCAATATTTCGTTCATCTATAATTATGTATATGTGCATGTCTTATTATTGATTTATATCTGCCTCATTATTTATGTATTATGCATGTGTTTCGTTCGTTCGTTATATTGTTGTTACATATGCGTGTGCACATCTCATCTCATCTTAAAATGTGAGGCCACATTTTTTCTTCAGAAGGGGGCATTTGTATCAATTATATAATTCATGACTGATAATAATTTCACATCTAAAACACGTGTTCGGTTTCTCTATCTATCTCTTTGCGGTCAGGTTTGTATATGTCTGCTGTTTTCAGTTGAATTATAACCCTGTCAACCCTACGGACGTTCATGTAATCCCTGCAAACCCAAAACTTTATTGGTATGTTATTTGGAAGGCAATGACTCCTTATTAGGATGATGTTTGGGTCTATGTGTCTGTAGATATTGAGTAGTTCATGTCTTCTATTTTTCCACAGGAGCACGTTGTGTTGTATTACTTTTAGTTTATTGTTGAATATGAGGGTTTATAATAAAGTTTTCCGTTGTTGTTGTTTTTTTTCTATTCTTTGGGGTGGTACTTTCTCCATATTTTTGCCATGTCCGATTTTCTTGAATTGAATTACGATGCGTAGGTGTAAGGATGTTTATAACGGCGAGAGGTGACTCATGGTAGAAGGAAATTAATCGATTATAGAATAAGAAAGGTGTAAATGAAAAGGAATGCAGCAGTTAGATCAATGGGTTCAGGTGTTCTCCTGAGGGACGGAACCTGGGTTCCAAGGATTAAGGAGAGAGAGAGAGAGAGAGAGAGAGAGAGAGAGAGAGAGAGAGAGAGAGAGAGAGAGAGAGAGAGAGAGAGAGAGAGAGAGAGAGAGAGAGAGAGAGAGAGAGAGATTTCGCGGTCAGTAGGATGGAATTTTTCTCGTATTTTGACTCATTGTCGAAATTTCCCTCTAGTGGTTCAGGCACGGTTGGACTTCAGAAATGGTAACATCCAATTATCCAATTATCGATCTGTAAGATTGACTTACACATTTTTTTTAAATCACTGAAAGATTTATTGTATATTTTTTAGATGTTTACTCTATGACAATGCCTCAATATCTGCACAATAATTTGGCTTTCGTGTTGGGTTACATGTATGTGATCAGTTACTTTATGCCATAGTTTGATTACACCATAACATTTGAAGTTGTTAATCATGAAATGTTACTGAATAAGCTTTCTGCTATTGGTGTATTTGATCCCTTGCTTGAGAAGATATTACACTTTCTCAACCTAAATATTGCAAATTTTAGGTTTATCACAAATTGTTCTCATGTTATACATGATAAGAGAGGTTGCTCACAAAAGGTACTTTTTCCTTCCATCTCCTGAACTTCTAACGCTTCATATTTATATCCGGAATCATTCCAAGTCTTTTCTTCAATTTGCCAATACTCCTTCAAAAATAAAATTAAAAGAAATTTTTAAAATGGGAAAAGATTAAAACTTAATCTCCTTTCAAGATTTCTGGCATATGGCCAAAAACATATTTAACAACCTCTTAGAGAGGATGAAATCTTGCCAACTACATGCCTCCCCTCCTACTGCGGCGTTGCCGCACAAGACTTTCTACTTCCTTTCATCCTTATTTTGTCCAACTCACTAATACAAAAGTTAATCAGTACTTACAGTCACTTAGTCTTTTCTACAAAAAAAACTATAGATCTTTCTATTTGCCTTCCTACCTATATTTCCAACTTCCTATAACCTGACTCTATTAAAAGGGAGGGAGATTTGTTCCTCACTTTTAGCTAACTGTATTTACCTTTAAGGGGATTGACTATTCATTAGACCTGTTATTCCCATTACCTTTGTTGCCCTTTGCCAGCTTCCTTTACACACACACACACACACACACACACACACACACACACACACACACACACACTTTTATATATATATATTATAATATAGATATATATATATATATATATATATATATATATATATATATATATATATATATATATATATATATATATATATATATGGAGATTTATAATAATCATTAATATATCATATTTATCACTGGGTTTATCATTCTTAAATATATATGCAAAATCTAAATACAGACTTATTGAATTTCTCAGGAAAAAGCTTTAGCTGGTGATGGTAAGAAATTCCATTGCGTTCTGTCCAAGAGGCTATTTGTACCACCTCTTTTCCAGCAGGGGTGTAGGGTAGGTGGCTATATACATAACATCTGTAAAAAGGAATTAACCTTGTTATGACGCAAGTACTAGTGCCTGAAACTGTTGTTGTTCAATCTATACTTGGCTTTTCTACACAAAATTAAATGAAATAATTCATCCAAAAGATAGTACCTAACAACTATTTCATGATTTGCACATCTACCTACAACACCCACGAAATATCTACTTATATTATTCAACTTCCGAAATGGACTGAAATGGGGACATGCTAATGAGGAAGAAAGAAAAAAATTTAAGTCACATAATAATGAGTGTTTCATCTTTTCATTCCAAAAGCTTATTGGCAGTCTTTTAAATATCATACCACACACACACATACACACACACACACACACACACACACACACACACACACATACATATATATATATATATATATATATATATATATATATATATATATATATATATATCTATATATATATATATATATATATATATATATATATATATATATATATATATATATATATATATATATATATATATATATATATATATCTACATATATATATATATATATATATATATATATATATATA
>CM035180.1:5436333-5481059 GCA_020233015.1 Callinectes sapidus
CTCTCTCTCTCTCTCTCTCTCTCTCCATATATGTGCTGTGGCCCTCCCTTCATCATGTGTTCGTCTTCATTCATACATGCTTCCCCTGTTGCTGCGTAAATCTTTCCTTCAAGTTGATTGTAGTGTGTGTGTGTGTGTGTGTGTGTGTGTGTGTGTGTGTGTGTGTGTGTGTTTGTCTGGTTGACGAGCCTATATTGTTGTTGTTTTTTCTTTTTTTTCGTTCATCTTATTTATTTATTTATTTATTTATTTATTCATTTATTTCATATTTATTTATTTATTGCAATATTCGATGTTAAAGATATGATTTTTATTTACTTTTAATTTTTTGTCTTTTTCAGATCTCTTTTCTTTTATTTATTTTTTTGTATAATTTTAGGAAGCAATCTTCTTCTATTTTTTTAATCAGTTTTCATGCATCATTATATTTTTTTTTCCATTCCAACCTTATATCCCGTTTATCATTTTCCTTTTCATGCAATTTCAGATAGTAACATATTTCACCATCTTTCACCAGTTACTTATTCAATTAAATCCAAGAAACCATTAGAATATCACCCATTTAACCATCACATACTTATTCACGTTAATGACATGTTTAGCAGCGTTCACGAAGCGACACCCTATGATACCGTTGCTGTCGCGTGTAATGGCCAACCAATCAATCAGTCAGAGATGTGTTTTATTGTATCGCTATAAATTCACCACAAGTCTGCCACCGCTGCGCACTTCACCGTCCATGCCTCACCCAAACAGCGCAGTGTGACGTGTGCTGGGCCGGAGAGAAGCGAGATAACAACAATAAAGGTGTGTGTGCGTGTCGGGCTGAAAAAAAAGGAGGAAGCAGGGAAAAAATTTAAAGGTGTATGAAGGAAGCGAAATTAAAAGGAGAGAGGTGTGTAAGGAAGAGGAAGAGGAAAAAGGGTAAATGTGTTTGTGCAGGGAAATAGATGAATAAACGTTGGAGAAAAGGGAAATAGGAAAAAAAATTGAAGGAGAAAGATACATAAGAATAAAAGGAAAAGATAAATACCGGTGTGTGTGTGTGTGTGTGTGTGTGTGTGTGTGTGTGTGGGAGGGAGGCGATGTAATGATAAAATAGAGATATAGATAACAGGAGAGAGAGAGAGAGAGAGAGAGAGAGAGAGAGAGAGAGAGAGAGAGAGAGAGAGAGAGAGAGAGAGAGAGAGAGAGAGAGAGAGATGATCATCAATCAACTTTTTTTTTTCTTTTACCGGCAAAACATTATAAGTGAAGGTTGAAGTAAATCCGTAGTCAAAACTTCTATATCTTTATTAAAGCAGTTTTTGTGACGTTTCGTAATAACTTAGCTTCCATCTTCAGACAAATTGTAAGTATTAATTCACATGAGTGCCGTATGTGTGTGTGTGTGTGTGTGTGTGTGTGTGTGTGTGTGTGTGTGTGTGTGTGTGTGTGTGTGTGTGGCGCTGGGTTACACAACAACACTGGACTACAGCTCTTTACAATTCTGGATTTTCACCTGCTAAAGAAGGTCTGGTTGTAGAACACATGACATCAAAGTGTGAGTACGAGTTGCTAGGTAGAACAGGGAAATTGAAGAAACACTGACGCTAACCCTTTGATTTAGTCAAGAAGAATAAAAAAATAAAAAGATTGACCACTCTTCTAAGCCTCTCCCTGACTCTTGAGCCCAGTTTTGCGCATGCGCAGCGCGCTCATAGCAACGTGCCCGTAGCAACCTTAGCGAAACCACTCCAACCAAATCCCTAGCACCTATCCTGTATCTCAAGATGGCAAAGCGTTTTTCTGATTGTAGAGGCATGCAGCGCAAACAGGTTGTGAGAATAAACAAAGAAGAGTTCATTGACGCAATACTGTCATCTAATGAAGATCCGAATGACTTGGCAGAAATTACGGAGAAGTTGAGTAATGGAATGGCAGAGTTAGCGTCATTGAAGGATCTTGTTACGTCACCAAATAGCGCCACTAACAAGCGTCTAAAAGCCTTGAAGATACGTTTGGAGCAGCAGGGATAAGTTATTGCCAAGCAGCAGCAAAATACTGAGACCTTGGAACAGAAGGAAAGAAAGGCGAACTTAGTGATCTTAGGTGTTCCTGATGAACAGGAAGAGCTGGATGGTGAGGTGACAGATGCTGATAAGATCAGCAAGGTGTGACTGATGTGCATGGATTCCACAAGAGGATAGGGCGGATTGCAGGTGGCGGTGCAACTCATTGTCGCCCCCGACCCATCCTATTTACGTTAAATATCTAAACTTTGCGGAACAACATCCTAGACAAAGCTAAGAATCTCAAAACCTCCCGTGATCCATTCAATAAGATATATATATATATATATATATATATATATATATATATATATATATATATATATATATATATATATTATATATTATATATATATATATATATATATAAAGAAGTTCATCTTGCGGTGCACAAAGAATGGCAAAGGCTGCATGATGCTGAACAGACGGAAAAAGAGAAACCTGAATATTCCGGAAGTGCAATTCTTCTTGATACTCGGGACCGTAAACAATATCGAGATTGCTGTGTTATTGATATTTGGAGTCCGCAAAATATTTTACTCATCCACTGCAAGTGAAGAATTTGTCCTTTATATCATGGAACACGAATAGTGCATATACGAAAATTGGAAGAAAAAAAATGTGTTAAAAGTTTTAATTAAGTTTGATGTGGTTTGTATAATTGATGTCAAAACAGGTCAACCAGTGAGTTTCCCCGGGTATGTGTGTTACGGCAGTTTAGTGGTTGGGTTAGCAGAGTATGGGGGCGTGGTGGTGTGTGTTAGAAACTTTTTTGCCCATCTTGTGCAGGATGTTGATGTGAGCGTGTGTGATCAGGTGTGGATGAGGTTCAAAAACATGCCTAGTACCAGTACCTAGTACCTAGTACCTAGTACCAATAAGTCAACTGGTTTTAACTAATCGCATTCATTAGAGTAAAGGACTCTTGTACCCAATCCTTGCGGATGGTGGCGCTAACGACAATTCGAACGCAGACATCTTATCAGCTTTAAGCATTGAAAATCAGATGTTAGTAATAAATAACCTAAAATCCACAGCCCTTTCATGAGCAACTGGTCGGTGTTATCGGCATTCAAATTACATGCGCAAAACAAATTGTGTCAGGTTTTAAATGTTGTGTCTTTTATACGGAAAATAATGACATTTCTTTTACCGTAAAATGGAGGATTTTTGCCGCAGCACTAATGTCTGCTCTTTTGTATGGTTGTGAGTCTTGTGTGTGTGCCGATGTGAAACTTGTCACCAAATTATATAACTTGGCGATAAAAGAGCATTTATGCATGAGGAAAACTACACCAAATTTGGTATGTTATGCAGAGTTAGGCTACCCAACACTCCCAGCTTTTATCACAACACTTGGTTAGAGCTGCGCGGCATAGGTGATGACCCGTTGTAATCCGGGAGCCAAGAGGGGTCCACGTGCACCATATTGATGACAAAATTCTACAACCAGTTTTGAAATGCTTAGACCTTCCTCTTAAAGGTTTGAGGTGTTCCCAAGCTGAAATATTGTCCCATGACCCTTTTATGACCCCGTGACCCCTAATTTTGGCCATTTTTGACGTCAGGAGGGAATGTTCACAGACAGTTTATCAATGCCTCTAATGTGGGGTTTTTCATCATGCTGAACACGATTATGATATTATTTATCCTATCAGAGTACTCTGTGACCTACAAATCCAAGATGGCGGCCGTCGGACAAATTGAAAATTGGATGAAACTGACTATCTGGCGTTATAATACCACTTTTATGTCTTTTTCTGAATTATTAGGTGCCTTATTGCAATTATTTTTAGAGCAGGACAATTGAATATATAAAATAATGCATGTGGGGTCCTAACTCCTGCTAAACTAATATATGTGTATAAATATATATATCCACATACATGGACATGGGCCTTATGGTTCAGTGGTGGTTGTTTGCTATTATAATCTAGCCGACTGCACATGATTAACTACATAATCTTATTCTTGTTCCTTCAGGTGTCTGGTGCTTCTAATGAACTAACCTTCATGGTGGTGGGAACTTTTACATTCTAGTCTTATAAGAACAATATACGTACAAGCATGCCAAAAAAGAAAGGTGATAATTTAATTGCCAAAGCAGGACTGGTCCCAACTCCCGTATGCATCATTCATTCGCCATCCGTCAAGAGTCCTGGCCCATTTACACCTTTTAGGAATGTTCAGTCTCCACCAACTGAAAAACTGGCAGATCTCCTCCATGTGCGTGATCGCCGGCTGGCTGAGCCCCTTGATTCCCCCTACCGCCTCGAAGCAGAGTGTCGGCAGCTTCCTCAGTCCCTTGATCAAGTGGACCTAGAAACGACGGGCTATCACAGGCAGTGCTACGCTAGGTTCACGAAGAACTTAAATCGACTTAGGCAGCCTTCTGATGAAGCATGTGCTTCCACCTCTACTGCTCCATCCAAGCACCATTCCCCAAGGAAAAGAACGAGTGATGGTGAAGTGCTATTTCCTCCAGAATGCATATTCTGTGAGAAAGTGGAAATAAAGACACATGGGACCACAGAAAGGCCTAAAGAGTTTCCTCATTGGAAACATAAAGATTCTGGATGGTCCAAAATTGCACCAATAGCGGAATTGATGGGCAACAACCGCCTATTCCGTCTCATTGCTGGGGTGGACCTACATGCCAAATCGGCAAAGTACCACCGGTCATGGTATGTGGACTTCACCTTATCACACGAAAACTTCAAACGTGTCCACTCAACCCACGAGAGTGGTCGAGCTCATCTCGCTGTTCACCAGAACGCTTATGAAGCTGTGTCTCACTACATAGAGGGAAACATCATCAATTGCAATCAAGTGGTGCCACTCTCCACTCTTCGTAAAGTTTATATTGATGAACTTGAAAAAAACGGAGCCCCCAATCCTGCCTTTAGAAGCGAGAAGCTGTTGCTTTGCATTAAAAATGATGAGCAGCTTGAGAAGAAGATCATGTACTTCAAAGTGAGCTCTGACGACCAGGGGTGTATCTCCATCTGGCTCCTCTGCCGAGGTGACATAACGACATGACGGCTATGGTGTACAAGCTTGCCAACACTGACAACATTAAGAATGTAGGATTATGCATCCACAATCTCATCAAACGAGCTTTTAAGGACAGTACAGATTTGCTCTGGCCGCCCACTGCACATGACCTCCCATCACCCGATGGTCTACTCCCAGATAAGCTGGTGCGGTTCCTCAACTTCGCCATTACTGGCAGTGGTGAAGTAAAACAGGAGTATGAGAAGACAAAGCGGCTTGTCCTCTCCATTGGCCAGGATATCTGCCGTGCCGCAACTGAGGGTCAGTGGAAGCTGCCGAAGCACATACTCATCTGTGCAACTATACGCCACCTCTACCGTGGGAAGCAGCTCGCAACAATTCTCAACTGCCTTGCCTTGGACACTGCGAGAGTTATCATTTTGGGCTTGAATTGGAGACAGCACTGGTAAGTTCTAATGAAATAGATGAGCAGTACATACATAAACATACTGTACATATACAAGTTGTTATATCATGATGAGCTACTTAGCATTTTTATATGCATGCCATCTTATTTCCATTTCAGGCCGAGGCAGTTAATGAGGTGTCCACACTTTTCACGCCCCATATCATCACTGGGGATGACAATGTCGTGGTACACAGTGAATGGGACAACCTCAATAAGATCACCACTTCCATACATGGAAAAAATATCGTCAACAGTGCCGGTGGGATCATCCTTCAAGAGTGCAAGCCAGGCTCATCTACTGACAAAACTCGCACCCTTCCTCTTTTTGACCACACAAAGAGACGCCCCCTCAAGGTTGCATCTCAAGAGACCTTGTCATCTTCATGACAGAGTTGGTCCTAGGTTCCTAGGGTCCTAGGGATTGGTAACAGACTTCGTTACCAAACTTTCCCTCCTCTTGGAGGTTTCACTTCCGCTACAGGTGCATCGCCATTACAGAAGACAACCATTGACTACTTTACCCCCATAGATCAACCAATCACGGAGTATGCTGTGGTGCAGTAGCTGTTGAAGCGTTCAGAGGATGCCACTGCAGAGGTGGGACAGGAATATACTCTCAACACCTTTGATCTGGGTGTGTGTATGAAGGCTCTTCCACTTCTGTGGAAATATCCTGAACGATACAAACACCATGTCATCACCCCAGGACTTTTTCACACTGGCATGAATTTCATTGGAATGCTGACTTACCATAAGTGTAAGGGATCTGGTTACCAGGATATTCTCTTGGAATCTGGTTTGGTCACCTCTGGCTCGCTCTGTTCTGTCCTCAAGGGCAAGGCATACAACAAGGCAGTTTTTTGTCTCAAGACAGTAGTAGAAGCCTTGGAGCGGCTCCTCATCGAACAATACATCAAAGAAAGTGGAGAGATCGAGGACCCTCCAGCCCTGCATAATCTTGTAAATTCATTGACCTGTGACAACCTAGAGGATGCTCTACAAGAACCAGGAGACGCTGGCACTGGTGGGCGTGAGAAAGGGACACTTGGGAAAGACAGCTGTATTCTGGATGTCTGTCATTGACCAGGCACACCTCCTCTTCATGCTTTTGCACTCTGTAAAGACGAACAACTTGACGCTGTTCCATCACTGTAATGACCAGATGGCAGATCTCTTCTTCGATTTCGATGGGCAAAACTATTCCAGGTAAACGCAGCAAATAGTTTGGAAGAATCCCTGAATGATTTCATATGCTCAAAAGCGCCTGATTGTGAGATAAATTTTCTGTATCCCATATCACTGACTATTCTTTGCAGGTACTTGACATGGTTCAGTGTTTTCCTTACCAATATTGAGCTCACACATCCTGGCGCCAAGAGTTTTCTGATCAAGGGTGGCATTGCTGTAGCCCGTAGCCTCATTCCAGGAGCACTGTCAGCTGTTGACAAGACTATGGAGGAAACCTTCATGAAGTTTATCAAGTCTTCAGGTCAGATTAAACACATTTCACAGATAACAGTACCTGCCCCATGACATTTGACGGACTTGTTTTCCAAAAAACCCTATGTAATATTAGCCATCCTTTCATGTCAGGAGGAGGTCATGGACTATTCAACATGTCTGGAGCCTACCAGCGTTGGTGCCGCACATCCTCGATCCGTGCACAATACTTTGAAAAGACACTAGAAATGTGTGGTCTTTTGGATGACCCTGATTGTCCTATATCTGGAAAGCATTGTGAGCTGGAGCAAGCCAACATCCGCAAGAGTGAGGACGCAGTGCAAAAGGTTCTCACTGCCATCAGATCCTTCACCAACCCCTTCACCATCTCAAACAAGGGCCGTCTGTACTCGCTGGCATCAGGCGCCCCTATTCCCTTCGATGTGGAGTTTCATGTGCTGAGAGCAGAAGCAGTTGGTAAGCAGGCTAAGGAGATTTTCATCCAGCAGCGATTTCAACAAGCGACTCTTAGCTTCTTTCAGCCAATTAAACGCCAGAAACTGCTCACCATGGAGGCCTGTAATAAGAAGGTTATGCTCACCTCCTCACAGGGCAAGGTAAGAATAGGACTATTATTATACTATTACAAAGAATCAATAATAAATTACACAACTTCATATCAAAAGAAATTACTAATGAGCACAATGTATTCTTTCAGTTGGTACAGTACCAGGAGCAGAGTGATCTGGCATTTCAACTCCTCATCAAGTCACAGTTGCTAGACAAGCCCCTCGACCTTGAAATGCTTATGAGCTACTCCCTCACTCCAGTTCCTGCCAGTCTTGGGACACCAGATGGTTTCTTTAACAAAACCAACAAGGCAGCAGCCATGCACTTTTTGCTGGAGGATATGGCTGAAGAGGAAGACCAGTACCCAAAAGATTCAATCTGGATTCAAGATGGGAATGCCCTATTCCATACACTCAACTGCTCTACCACCTACATTTGGTGAAATCTGTTTGAAGGTCCTTGATCACATGGTCATCCACAAGGCCTTCATCTTCAGCACAGACAATTATTTGCCAGATTCTATCAAGTCTTCAGAACGTCGACGCAGAGGTACATCTGAGAAGTTCATTTTTGATGGTGCAGCAACTCGGAAACCAGCAGATTTTAAAGTATTTCTCAGCAATGACGATAACAAGCTCCAGTTGGCAAAGCTGATGTTGAAGGTCTGGAGCAGCCCAGAGGCAGCTTCGTGGCTGGTGAAGTGCAAAGAGGCCTTTCTCATCGTGGAGGGACAAGCTTATAAGCTCAAAGCATCTGATGAAGAAGTAAGTCCCAATAAATTCATTCATATTAAGATTGTACAATATTCATTGAATTTATGAAAAAGCAAGGTCATAATTCATACTGCATCAATACCATATCACTGAAGTGCTCTATATCTTTCAGGTGACTGTCAGCCAGGTGTACGACTTGTACTCCAACCAAGAGGAGACAGATACACGCGTGATCCTCTACCTACACCATGCTGTGACTGAAGGGCACCTGTCAGCAGTTGTAAGAACCCCCGACACGGATTTATTTTTCATCCTTCTTCACCACGCACACGCCATCAAGCTGACCATCTACCTAGACATTGGATCAGGCAACCACCGTCAGGTCATCAATGTTACAGAATTGGCCACAACTCTTGGCAGGGAATGGTGTGCAACCCTGCTAGGATACTATGTCTTCAGTGGTGAAGATTGCACCAGCGCATTGAGGGGTAAAGGCAAGGTCATGGCTCTGAGGAAGTTGATGAAGAGTCCAAAGCATCATAATGCATTCAGGTAAAGTTTAGAACGTGGTCTCTTTTGCGCACATGTCAATGCTATTATTCACCATTAAAATCGACAAAGAAACCCCTATTATCATATTTATTTCCTTTTTTCAGGATGCTTGGTGATACATGGAATGTCTCACCAAACATCATTAGCTGGGTAGAAGAGTTCACGTGCTTAATCTACGGATACCCCAAGGACACATCTGTGAATGTCGTCAGAGCAAAGATGCTGAAGAAGATGGTTGGAGAGAATGTCACTCTTTCAAGAAAGTCTAAGGTCGACCTCTCCCGGATCCCCCCCTGCCAGGACTCCCTAGTTCCTCATATCCAGAGGGTAAACCACCGTGTGGCAGGCTACAAGAGGGCACACCAGGCTATCATTGAGTCTCCCAAACCATATGATGATGGACAAGGATGGGTGAAGACGGACCAAGAAGGTCTTCATGCCATTTGGTCCAAAGGACCAATCCTTCCAAAGTCACTGGTCGACCTGCTGGAGGCTGATCAAGATGGGGCAGAGAGAGTGGAGGAGGTGGAGGAGGATGAAGAATGTGAAGCGGATGGAGAAATTGATTTTGATGCCCTTCTGGAAGATGACGAATACTGATTATGGTTACAAATAAAGTGATAGATAACACCTGTCGTGGATTAATTTCTTTACCAAACATGTATAAATAATTATCAGATGATTTAATAACTCTATCTAGGTATTCAGAATAGTTGAAAAACGAAGAAAAATTATATCACATTTATAAGACCAAGCACGGAAGTATACTCAAATTCAAGATGGCCGATGGCCGCCATCTTGGATTTGTAGGTCACAGAGTACTCTGATAGGATAAATAATATCATAATCGTGTTCAGCATGATGAAAAACCCCACATTAGAGGCATTGATAAACTGTCTGTGAACATTCCCTCCTGACGTCAAAAATGGCCAAAATTAGGGGTCACGGGGTCATAAAAGGGTCATGGGACAATATTTCAGCTTGGGAACACCTCAAACCTTTAAGAGGAAGGTCTAAGCATTTCAAAACTGGTTGTAGAATTTTGTCATCAATATGGTGCACGTGGACCCCCTTCCCGGTACTGCGTGTATCAAATAATTAATCATCATGTTAATATCCACCCTGTGTACACAGAAAAGCACTCTGTTAACGACTTGCACCGAGTGGAGTATACGCGGGATAGAGTGAGTAGGTACAGTTTAGCCATCGAGACAGGGCGATGGAATAGACGTGGACGCGGACGCCTATTCCTTGAAGAACGCCTTTGCGACTATAGTAATGTGCAAAACCGAACAGCATGTGCTGGAGGTTTGTCCATGCACACATTTCAGAGATATGTTTGGTTTTGCCACCTTACAGCAGGCCTTTACTGATTTCACACCCGACATCACATGCAAAATGTTCTTTAAAATAATTAGGACTTATGAATGATTATTGTATGTACCGTGTACTATCCATTATAATAGTTGTATATGAGCATGTACATACATATAGCCATATATTTGCTATTTACTTTCTTTAGATAATCTACCTTTGTTTCCTATATATTTCTCTTTTAATGTTTATTTTGTCCTTAGATTTTACTTTCCTTTTGCGTTTAATTAATGAATTTTTTTTATGTTAATGCTTTTAGATGGAAAGTTTTTTTTTTCTAGACTAGTTGTTTGATGTTAATGTTTTTAGCTGGAACGTCTTTTTTTTTTTTCTAGACTACTTGTTTGATATCATTGTTTTTAGGGAGAAAGTCTTCTTGTAATTGTTTGATATCAGTGTTTTTAGAAGGATTTTTTTTCTCTCGACTAGTTGTTTGATGTTAATGTTTTAGATGGAAAGTCTATATGATTGGTGTTTTTTTTTTAAGTATTAATTCATCGCAGTCATTTATTATAATTTTTTGTACTACAGTTGTATTTTATCCGTGCACATTTCTACTTGCGTCCAGATTATTATTTATTTTCACAAGGAAATGTCAATTTTCTTTGTAGCTGTAGTCAAGAAACATATCTATTTATCTATGTATCTATCTATCTATCTATGTGTGTGTGTGTGTGTGTGTGTGTGTGTGTGTGTGTGTAATTCACTGTCGCGGTCGCCTGCTGGTCACCCAGCCAGCCTTTCCCTACGGCGCAAGCTCAGAGCTCATAGATCGATCTTCAGGTAGGGCTGAAACCACATTACATACTACACACCGGAACAGCGAGGCCACAACTCCTTGAGTTACGTACTGTACCTACTTGCTGCTAGGTGAACAGTGGCTAGATACACATTAAGAGGCTTGCCCATTTGCCTCGCCGCGTCCGGGACTCGAACCTGGGCCTTCTTGGTTGTCAGCCGAGCGTGCTAACTAACCACTACGCTACTCGGTGTGTGTGTGTGTGTGTGTGTGTGTGTGTGTGTGGGTGGGTGGGTGGGTGGATGTGTGTGTGTGTGTGTGTGTGTGTGTGTGTGTGTGTGTGTGTGTGTGTGTGTGTGTTAAAATATACAATAAACGAGTATATTCACAATTTACAGTACTCAGAATTCTGGAGTCCAGGTTAATAAAACAAATATCATTGCAGGAAGATCTGAGAGTTCATCTCGTTGCACCGAATCAAATGCTTACTTGAGATCGGCATAAGGTGCAAGCATCCCAAATTGAAACTCACGTCTGAGTTCCATTAGTAAGCATAGCGTTATGATCCGGTCATTTATTGTTTTACCGAGCGGGAACGCAGACTGTTAGGTCTCTGGTGTTTTGTTAGGTGGGTGTAGATCCGAATCAATATGAAATGGACAAGTAGCTTGTTAGACTGAGCAGTGTTACACCGTGGTAGTTATTGCGGTCCCCTTTCCCCTCCTACATAGGATGACAATTTTCCTGTCAGGAGAAAGGGTACCTGAATGTCATACAACAGTCAAAACAATATTCCTCACCCACAGCTTTGAACAAATTCGCGTCAATGTTACATATACCGGCTGTGTTTTCATCTTAACTTTGTGTCAGCCACTTTGACATTGCCAATGGAGTGTGCAGTGTCAATGGACGGATTAATACCCAACATCTTTAACCTAACAGTTTGCAGCATGTTCACTTGGGGGATCCACTGCTCATCAAAGTACTCGGCTCAACGAACCATTTTCTCATCTGAATCCTATATGAGGCAACCATATGTTGTCCAGATAGTAGTCAACTGAGAGTTATAGTAGAGTTTTTTTCAGAGTTTAATAGGTATGCCGGATGTCATTAGCATTTAAATCACACTCAACATCAGAGAGACCCTTGACATATATTTCCTTGTCTCTCTCCTCAGGAGGGCTCTAGTTCTATATGAAAGACACCTCTCGGGTGCCGAGGCACCAGAGGGGCCTGCCTAAAGGTATGACGGATGCAGGGGAAAACCTGCGGGAGCCCTGTGTCCTGAGAGGGGCGGGAGGCCCCCTAGCCCTATTTATAATTTTGGGGGCGCCGGTGGGGCTACAGATTTGGCGTTTACACGTTCGATCACTCCTGGGGTGAACCTTCACAGGGTTCTGCCTGTGGGCTCCTGGAAAGCCCTGAGTCTATCAGAGGATCACAGACTGCCTCCTTTATCAGATGAGCGCAGTAAGCTGAGGGTGGATATGGTGAGGCTCTCTGAGACAAGGAGCCTTGGTAGTGGCGAGACCAGTAGTAAGGGCTTTACTTAATTCTGGTCCGGCATGAGCAATTGTCACCACATCAAGGGGGTGGTCATAGGCGTCTCCAGCAGACTGAAGCCATCTGTTGTAGAGGATACTCTGGTTGATGAGCGTATAATGGGATTAAGGCTGAAGCACAATTAGGCTTCATGTCTGTTGTTGCAGTGTATGCTCCTACCGAGGTGTGTTAACTGAAGAAAAGGAGATGTTCTACGCCAAAGTCGACTCTGTACTGGACCAGTGTCCCTCCCGTGATGCACTCATTGTCCTGGGCAACTTTAATGCTGTCACTGGCACTGAAAGGGCCGGCTATGAAATATGTGTTGGTCCCCATGATTCTGATACCAGAAATGACAACAGCTCTTTCCTTCTGAATTTTGCAAGATCCAGAAGGCTGAGAATTGCGGATTCCTGGCATCAGAGACCAGCGCTGCCGCGCTGGACTTGGTATAGCAATGCCATATGGGTAGCGAAGGAGATCAACCATATCCTTGTCAGTACTCTTTGGATGATCCTAGAGAACTGCAGGGTTTTTTGGTGTGCAGAGTTCTTTGCGACCGATCACAGGCTTGTTGTTGCTTCACTCAAGCTTCATTTCAAGTCCAAGTCTCCAATCGGTTAGAAGCGCTCGACACCACTGGGGACCCTGAAGAACTATGGGATACCTTCAAAGTTGAGACTCTTGAGACTGCCAATAAATGCATTGGCGAGCGCCCGAGGTCACGGAGTGGATTCACCTCGGTGAAGACACTGGAAAGTATTGAGGAGAGTCGCGCTGCTAGACTTGCTGGGGTCTATTACCAGTACAGTTCTCTGTCACGTAGGACTAAAACTCTCCTGAGAAGAAACAAGAAGAGGTATGTCATGGGTCTCGCTGAGGATGCCGAGTGTCATTCAAATGCTAATGACCTCAGACCTGCCTATCGAGCTCTGAAGAAACTCCGTTCCAAGTCTACTTTTCAGGTGAGTGGTATCCGACTAGGAGATGGTTGCCTCGTATCGGACGCAGATGGGCAGATGGCTCGTTGGGCTGAGTACTTTGAGCAGCTGCTCACGGTGGATCCTTAAAGCGGACAGCTGATCCACCCATTGACGGATCTGCACCCTCCTTGGTGATGTCAAAGAGGTTGTGGCAAAGTTCAGGTGTGGAAAGGCAGCTAGCATCTGCAACATCAGTGTGGAGTTGCTTAAATCTGGGGGTAAAGCCATGATCCGTGGGTTGCATGCTGTCCTGACTGTTGTATGGCATTCAGGTACCATTCCTCCTGACTGGAAGAAGGGGTTGATCGTCCCTATCTGCAAGGGGAAAGGGGATCGTCAAGACTACAACAACTACCGTGGAAAAACCCTGTTCAGCGTAGTAGGTAAGCAGGCTTGCCCATTTGCTGCTGACGCAAATCTGCACTCACCTGCTGAAGCATCAGAGACCCGAACAATCAGGGTTCACGCCCGGTAAGTCAACAACTTACCGTATCCTAGCGCTTCGCTTACTGGTGGAGCGCCGACGTGAGTTTCGACAGGGAATGCTTGCCGCCTTTGTCGACCTCAAGAAGGCGTTTGACTCAGTGCATCGAGAGACACTCTGGGATCTTCTGCGTCTTCCTGGGATTCCTGTAAAGATTATTAATCTATTAACTGTCTTGTAATCCAGAACTGTAAGTGCTGTGAAGTGTGGAGGAGGCGTGTCTAGTTTCTTCCCTTTGAATACAGGTGTGAGGCAGGGCTGTGTGCTTATTCCATCACTTTTCAACACATGCATGGATTGGGTATTAGGCAGAGTTGTGGAACAAAGTCATTGTGGAGCATCTGTCGGCAACACCGAGATTACAGATCTTGTTTTTGCATTGAGATCTTGAAAAACTTCGCATACCTTAGTAGTGTAGTGCATAACGATGGTGAGTCGAGCCAAGAAGTCACACGGCGGATTGGTCTGGCCCACGGCGTTATGGATTCGCTAAGCACGAGTATTTGGCGTTGTCGATACCTGTACAGACGGACAAAGATTCGGATCTTCAAGTGGCTGGTGATCCCTGTCTTACTCTATGGTTGTGAGACATGGACACTGAACACTGACGTAAAGAGGCGAATTGATGTCTTTAGTACTAGATGCCCTTGCAGGATCATGAGATACCGCTGGTATAACGTTGTGTCAAGTCAGAGACCGATTCGAAGCCTTTTACTAGCATAGTCAGTCAGCGCCAACTGCGGCTATATGGGCATGTGGCGCGTTAGCCGGAAACTGATCCTGCATATCAGTTTTTTTCCGTAAGGGACCACCCGACTTGGAGAGGCCATTGAGATGCCCACGAAACTCTTGGCTGCGGCAAGTCGATGCCTATCTCTGGTAGTATGGTATGGGTAGTACAGTATGGGATGGGAGCATGCATGGTGACTCGCGAGGCGTGACCGCCAGGAGTGGCGCCGCAGGATAGGCGAGGCAACGCGTCCCCCGGCGTATGCCTCCCATGATTGATTGACTGATTGTCAGCAAACAAATTACGAGCATGCATTCCATCAACGACTCTGCTCCAATTCACGCCCTTCACACGACATCTCTTTCATCTTCCCCCCATCCCTTTGCCTCATACCGCTCATATTATAATTGTCGTTCACCTTTACCCCATTCTTCTTCTTGCCACAACTAATCTAGTTTTTACTTGTAACATATGTGCAACCAGAATTGCTGCTTCAAAGCTTATTATGAATCCACCAGTAAAGTAGTTGTAGACGAATCTGGTCGCCATTCCTTCGACCACAATACCAACTGTTGCTTTTCCAAGAAAGTAGGCCATTTTCTCCAAGACTGCCGTCATTACAACTCCCTTCCTCAGTTCCACTTCTGGTCGGGAAACTCTCCGCACTTTTCTCACTCCAGTTAAATGTGATTTTTTTTCCTCCATCCTCAAATATTCCTGTTTGCACACCAGAACATCGTAATTACCATAGAGTTTGTGTCCTATATTAGCCTGACCTCCCTCTCCCTTACACACCCATCAACTATTCATCTTCTTCTAATGGTACTGTCAAAAGTGTAAAATGTCTTTCGATTCTTCACACTACTTTCCTGGATACTGGTGCTGCTTTCAAATTAATCAAATTTCAAAATCTTAACTGCAATTTCTTCTGGTTATATTATAGCATTACCTCCTGATATCAACATAAGATTCATGGTATTTCTAGCTCTGAGCTCTTTTCACATGGAAAAGTTCATTTAATGGTATTTTTCTCACCTCGTGAACCAAGCATCTATGCACCAATCTATATTATCTTAAATGTCTCCTTCAAAGCTGATTTTGTCATTGGATTTCAAAGCATGTTTGACAATTTCATCAACGTTTTTCTTGCTTTTTATCTTTTTTCAGAGATATTCATATCCATGCTTTGCCTTCTCACACTCCATCTTTTGCTGGTGTTCTCTCTGTTACACGGGATACTGATTCACATGACATGCCTCTCTGACAGCTTTCCCCTGGCAGTTGTGTAACTTCTGATAAACAAATTCTTTTACTGAGCCGGTAACCTTAACAGATTTTTTTTCCTTCCGGTAGTAACCGTGTGGGTTGAGTCTGATTTTCCGGACAATGATGCCCTTTGTTTGTCACAACAATCATCCTGCAAAAATGATCTACTAAAATTTGTTCTCATTACTGTAGATGATAATGGTTTATGCAAAATAGGTTTAAGGAATATTTCATCTTTGCCTCTCGACCTTAAGTCTTGCGTTTTCCTCGGAAAAGCTTTGCCTTACTCAGAGAATGTCAAAGTTTTGGAGGATTTTCCCAGAAGTCAAATTAACCATGTTCCTATACCTAAAGATGATTTTCAAATGCTTCCATCCTTCCTACACTATCACGCCTATCATCTTTCAGATTTAAATTTCCCTGGTCATGACCATGATTTACTGGCACTCCTTAACTTTTTAAGAAATATTTTCTCTTCCCGCCATCCATCTGATATATGGGTCGAAGCCATCTTACACTGAGAACAACAGAGTGCCATACAGCCGCCGAGTTCTCCTCGAAGACGCTGTGCAAGGTATGTTCAATCAGGATGTAATTGAACCAGCGTGCTCTCCTTACATCATCTCGTTCATACACCGCTTTCACTACCTCTTAAGATCAATTCATTTTCAAACACATGACACAGTCTATTGAATTTCAAAGGTTGATGAACTCTGTCATATCAGGACTTGTCGCCAAAAATGTAATTTGCTTCCTCGATGACGTTATTATCGATTCGAAGAGTCTTCCAGAACATTTTCGTCATACATTTCAGGTTCTATCGCGTTTTCGAGCCGCTGGTCTCAAGATTAAACTCAGTAAATGCACTCCTTCTCAGAAATCAAATTATGTTCCTTGGTCATAGATTTGACAAAGATGATATTCATGCATTAAATTGTAAAGAAGAAGTCTGAAGTCTTGTCTTTCCCACTTGTCCAGAACAGATCACTCGGTTTATTAGATTTGCTGGATTTCATTCCGCATTTTAGCCTCTCACTCAACCACTTGTTCAAGAAAAACGCTATATTTTTCTGGTCTGAGGAGGACAAATTTGCCTTTGATAATCTTGCCTGCCTAATGTCGCACTCCGGTTCTTGCTTTTCCTAATCTCGATAAGGATTTCACTCCCTGTAGCGACACCTCGGGTTTCGGTATATGAGTAGTTCTCATGCAGAAACATGATAATGGCAAACATCGTGTCATAGAGTATGCAATCAATCAATCACGGGGGGCATACGCCGGGGGGCGCGTTGCCTCGCCTACCCTACGGCGCCACTCCTGGCGGTCACGCCTCACGGGTCTCCATGCAGGCTCCCTTCCTATACCGAGTAACTCCCAGGAGGAGGCATCGACTTGCCGCAGCCAAGAGCTCTGTAGGTGTCCCCTAGGCCTCCTCCAAGTCGGGTTGTCCCTTACGGAAACAACCCAACAAGCAGGGTCGGCTTCCGGGTATCGCGCCACATGCCCATATAGCCGCAGTTGGCGCTGACGGACTATGCTAGAAATAGGCCTCGAATCGGTCTCACGGAACAATCGCTGATTTGCCACAAAGTCATACCAGCAATATCCCATGATCCTGCGAAGGCATCTACTATCAAAGACATCAATTCGCCTCTTCAGGTCAGTGTTCAGTGTCCATGTCTCACAACCATAGAGTAAGACAGGGATCACCAGCATAGGTATCGACAACGCAAAATATTCGTGTTGAGCGAATCCATAACGCCTTGGGCCAAGCCAATCCGCCGTGTGACTTCTTGGCTCGACCCACCATCGTTATGTACTACACTACCAAGGTATGTGAAGTTTTTCAAGATCTCAATGTCCTCGCTACACGCATGGACAGACTGTACTGTGCTACACACACCTTGTAGTGTAGTGGTAGCACGCCCGACTCACAATCGGGAAAGCCTGGGTTCGATTCCCGGGTCAGGTCGGAAGTCATTTGGGCAAGTGTGTCGCCCCTGTCCACCTAGCAGTGATTAGGTACCCAGTGTAAGTCGGAAGTTGTGATCCGCTGCTGGGTAGGAGAAATAAACTCCGAATAAAAATGTACGGGTTGGCCTGATCACCCCGGGGCCTAGTCCCCACTAGGCTTGTTGGCGCTATCTAGCAGCCACGCATCGAGTTGTCAGATGTGACCGGGTAGACTTAAGGAGTGTGAATGTTAGAACATAAGGATTTGTATGTTAACCTGTAGATTTTCAGCCAACAATTGTAAGCTGCTTTCAAATAAACCGTCCATTATTATTATTATTATTATTATTATTATTATTATTATTAGTAGTAGTAGTAGTAGTAGTAGTAGTAGTAGTAGTACTGTTTCATCCAGTACGCCTCCAAACACCTGGACCTTGGTCTTGGCCTAGGAAACCTTAAGTCCAAAGGGCTTCACCTCCTCGTGCTGTGCCTCTAGAGCCATTACCAGAACCTCCAGTGACTCAGTGAAGATTGCAGCATCATCAGCAAAAACAAGATATGTAATCTTGGTGTTGCCGACAGATGCTCCACAATGACTTTGTTCCACAACTCTGGCTAGTACCTAATCCATGCATGTGTTGAAAAGTGATGGAGCAAGCACACAGCCCTGTCTCACACCTGTATTCACAGGGAAGAAGCTGGACACGCCTCATCCACACTTCACAACACTTACAGTGCCGGAGTACAGGCCAGTTAATAGACCAATAATCCATGCAGGAATCCCACGGGGACGCAGAAGATCCCAGAGTTTCTCTCGATGTGCTGAGTCAAACGCCTTCTTAAGATCGACAAAGGCTGCAAGCATTTCCTGTCGAAACTCACATCGCTTCACCAGTACGCGAAGCGCTAGGATACGGTCAGTTGTTGACTTAACGGGCGTGAACCCTGACTGTTCAGGTCTCTGATGCTTCAGCAGGTGAGTGCGGATCCGCGTCAGCAGGAAATGGGCAAGCACCTTGCCTGGTACTCTGAGCAGTGTTATTCCATGGTAGTTGCTGCAGTCTTGTCGGTTTCCTTTCCCCTTCCAGATAGGGACGACGAACCCCTTCTTCCAGTCAGGGGGAATGGTGCCTGAATGCCATACAGTAGTCAAGACAGCATGCAACCCACGGATCATGGCTTCACCCTCAGCTTTGAGCAGCTCCGAACTGATGTTGCAGATGCCAGCTGCCTTTCCACCCCCCAACTTTGCCACAACCTCTTTGACATCGTCAATGGAGGTTGCAGTTTCGTCAATTGGTGGATCAACATCCAGCGTCTGCAATCCTGCAGTCCGGAGCTGTCTGCTTGGAGGATCCACCGTAAACAGCTGCTCAAATTACTCAGCCCAACGAGCCATCTGCCCATCTGCGTCCGATACGAGGCAACCATCTGCTGTTTGGATAGCACTCACCTGAGAAGTAAACATGGAGCGGAGCTTCTTCAGAGCTCGATAGGCAGGTCTGAGGTCATTTGCATTTAAATGACACTCGGCATCCTCAGCGAGACCCCTGACATACCTCACGTTATCTTTTCTCAGGAGAGTTGGAGTCTTACGTGACAGAGCCCTGTACTGGTCATGGTCCTCAGCAAGTCTAGCAGCGCGACTCTCCTCAATACTTTTCAGCGTCTCTACCGTGGTGAAGCCACTCCGTGACCTCGAGCGCTCCCCAATGCATTCTTTGGCAGCCTCAAGAGTCTCACGTTTGAAGGTATCCCATAGCTCTTCAGGGTCCTCAAGGGTGTCGAGCACTCCAAACCGATTGGAGACTGTCACTGCATACTCTTGTGCACATGTCAAGTCCTTCAGCTTCTCAAGACGAAACACAGTGTGGTTGCGTCTTGGAGGCTTTCTGGACTTGATATGAAGCTTGAGTGAAGCAACAACAAGCCTGTGATCGGTTGCAAAGAACTCGGCACTCCGAAAAAACCTGCAGTTTTGGAGGATCCTCCAACGAGTACTGACAAGGATATGGTCGATCTCCTTCGCTAACTCTCCGGCATTGCTATACCAAGTCTAGCGGTGCAGCGCTGGCCTCTGATACCAGGAACCTGCAATTCTCAGCCTTCTGGATCTTGCAAAATTCAGAAGGAAAGAGCTGTTGTCATTCCTGGTACCAGAACCATGGGGACCAACACATATTTCATAGGCACTAGCCCTTTCAGTGCCAGTAACAGCATAAAAGTCGCCCAGGACAATGAGTGCATCACGACGGGGACACTGCTCCAGTACATAGTCGAGTTTGGCGTAGAACATCTCCTTCTCTTCAGTTTCACACACCTCGGTAGGAGCATATACTGCAACAACAGACATGAAGCCTAAACTGTGCTTCAGCCTGCTGAAGCATGCTTCAGTATGCTAGCAGAGTTCAGAATAAAGCCGAGCACAACTATAATATCACAAACCGTGAAAGTCTCTCTGTCATCCGGTTTTAACGCCATTTTCGTGTACTCATTTTTGGCTACAAAATCCATGCCCTCACGGGTCATTACTCTGTCACATGAATACTCAAATCAACAATTTCACATGTTAATTCACTCGTTGGTAATCAAATATTCTGGAATTTAATCCTACCTCTTCTTTTATTCCTGGTAAAGTTAATTGTGCTGCGGAGGCTTTATTACGAAACAATGTCCATGTATCTCCAATCACAGACACCCTGCCATGCCTATATGTCATGATATAAAAAAAAAAAAAAAAAAAAAACTCTCCGGCATTGCTATACCAAGTCTAGCGGTGCAGCGCTGGCCTCTGATACCAGGAACCTGCAATTCTCAGCCTTCTGGATCTTGCAAAATTCAGAAGGAAAGAGCTGTTGTCATTCCTGGTACCAGAACCATGGGGACCAACACATATTTCATAGGCACCAGCCCTTTCAGTGCCAGTAACAGCATAAAAGTCGCCCAGGACAATGAGTGCATCACGACGGGGACACTGCTCCAGTACATAGTCGAGTTTGGCGTAGAACATCTCCTTCTCTTCAGTTTCACACACCTCGGTAGGAGCATATACTGCAACAACAGACATGAAGCCTAAACTGTGCTTCAGCCTGCTGAAGCATGCTTCAGTATGCTAGCAGAGTTCAGAATAAAACCGAGCACAACTATAATATCACAAACCGTGAAAGTCTCTCTGTCATCCGGTTTTAACGCCATTTTCGTGTACTCATTTTTGGCTACAAAATCCATGCCCTCACGGGTCATTACTCTGTCACATGAATACTCAAATCAACAATTTCACATGTTAATTCACTCGTTGGTAATCAAATATTCTGGAATTTAATCCTACCTCTTCTTTTATTCCTGGTAAAGTTAATTGTGTTGCGGAGGCTTTATTACGAAACAATGTCCATGTATCTCCAATCACAGACACCCTGCCATGCCTATATGTCATGATATAAAAAAAAAAAAAAAAAAACATCAGCATTCAAACCCGTTCTGCACTTCTCTCTTGCACTATCCCGAGACAGGTGATACATAAAGTCTTACAAGTTTCTACATTAATGAAGATTCGTTCTTTTTTGCAGGATGACTGTTTTTATTAGTCCAGTTCTGTATCTTCAGAAAATTCCAATGAACATTTCACTCAGCTTGTTGTTCCACATTGCTTGGTTGATACTATTTTATATAAAATGTATGATTTCCCCTCTCTGGCCATCCAGGTCGTGGTCGCTCGTTCTCGCAAGCACGACGTTAGAATTTTTGGCCGTCATTTAAAAAGAACTTTTTTCACTGCGTCCCTCTGCCCCTCATGCACAGTTGACTGTTCGTCTTCCGCTCACCAGAGCCCCTCACTTGTATACCCAGTCCCATCATCATCATGGGATGATGATGAGACTACCACCTTCCCAATAAGGTTTGCCGGGAGTGAAAGTAAACGAGAAAACGAGAAGAAACAAAATGCATTTGATCATCTTAAAGTGCCATATGTTGTGCTTCAGTAATTGTATTTCCTAATTTTAATAAGGATTTCACTCACTGTACCGACGCCTTGGGTTTCAGTATAGGCGTAGTTCTCATGCAGCAAGATGATAGTGGCAAACATTGTATATGTTATAGTGTACGTTAGTACACTTTTGAAGAACTCGTGTCGTGAAAGTCACCGTCATCTGGTCTTTACACCGATTTCGTGGTTATAGCGTACGTTAGTAGACATTTAAAAGAAGCCGAACAGAACTATGATGTTATAAATCGTGAAAGTCACCATCATCTGGCCTTTTCACCATTTGAGTGAACATGTCCTCACGGATCACACGTTGTCAAAGAAATATTCAAAGGCAGTAATCTCACAAGTAAATTAACTTCTTTGGTAATTAAGCAATTCAGGAGTTTAATCCTACATTCTCTTTCATTCCTGGCAAAACTAACGTTGCTGCTCTTGTATTTCTTATCACAGATAACCCTGCCCTACCTACATCTGATGACTTCAAAACTAACCAATGTTCAGACCCGTTCTGCATTTGTCTCATGCACTATCTCGAGTGACATGGCATCATGCATTCCAGAGTTGGACGTCAATGCAGATTCGTTCTTTTTTTGCAGGATGAACTTACTTTCAAGTCTAGTTTCGTATCTCCAGGTGATTTAAAAGACGTTCCATTAAGCTTGTTCTTGTGTGGTCCTTGGTTAATGTTATCTAATTTCAAGTGCATGATTCATTCAGGTCGTGATCGCTTGCTCTCGCAAGCACGACGCTTATTTTGGGGGGTATCAATGAGAAAGGACATTTTTCTCGCTGTGCCTTCAGCCTCTCATCCACCCCTCGCCTTCCGCTCACATGGGCCCCTAACTCGCATATCGAGTCGCATCATCACGTTCGGGTTTCAATATATATAGATGTGTTCAAAATACCGCTCACACAAAATGGCTTTTAGTACCTTTTTTGTTTCTATCAATAGTTTTCCTCGTTTCCCTTTTCTGTCCCTCTCAAAGACAAGTCAGAGCTTTCCATCGCTAGAACCATGAGATATTTAACTCCATACTGTTATCAGATAACAGTATGGAGTTAAATAATTCCCTCTTACCCTCTGTTAGGAATTTCATCTCAAAAAGGGCAACATCATTCCTCATTGAGTCAACTGAAACGGAAAAGTTGAGCGATGTTATAAACGTAACTAGGATATCTTATGTCATATAATGGATCCACTGTCATCTTGGGATGACAGATACCTTGTTCTCTCAACACTGCCATTTACTCCACCATCAAGAAATCTTCTCATTTCGTCTTTTTTGGGCAGGATAAACGTTTGCCTAATGATTTTTCCTTAGCAATCCTCGCTCTGTGTACAACTTTGATGACCGTCAAATGCCGCTTACGCGCGTTTTAAATCTCACATTCTCTAATGCACGATCGTCTCATTGCATCACAACATGAGTTGTTGTCAAAACATCTTCGCCCGTTTGTTTCATCTCATTTGATAGGTGATATCGTATTTCACCAACAACACGATCGTTATTCAAAATTATATCCAATCCTTCATGGTCCACATCGTATCCCCATGAATTTCCATGGGGGGAAATTCATGATCTTAGATCTCAAAAGTTTGTCAAGTGACAAAAGGCCATGAGGACCATCTAGAAAAAAAATTCACAAAGGCATTGATGAGTTTCATCCGAGTTTTCTTCCTGCTTCATCATACTACAACTTTAAGAGTTTAACTCTAGACACGCACACTTCCTTCAGACAAAAACTTCGCTCTTTTTTTCTAAATCTTAACCTCTTTCAAGTGTCATGTATATATATTTATATTTGGCTGTATGTAAAAGTGTATAATTATATATTCTTAGTTACTTGTGTGTAAATATGTATATATCACCTTAATTACCTGTGTGAACACATGTATATGTCTTTTATTATTCTGATGTGTGTTTTTTGTTTGTATTACATTTAATTTGGTGTACATTTTCTTTAATTCAATTTATGTTCATTTATTCATCGTACGTTCATCATTATTGTCTCGTGCATAATGTTTTATCTACATGTCTCATTACTTTATTATATTCTGCTGTCATATTTCATCATGTCCTCACATCTCATTTCATCTCAAATGCGGGGACGCATATCACCAATACGGGAGCCCTGTATTGTTATTGTCATCTTGTTATTCCTTGATCTTTACCTTCTTTACCATCCACGTGTTATCTTTCTCTCTCTAATCACACGCGTGTTCCCTCTCTTACTAAAGATTCTTCCACTATTTCCTTCTTTTCTTTCTTGACAACCGGTTTCTTGTTTCCTGAGTAAACACATGTGCTTACCCTTACCTATCACGTCATTCCAACACTTCTGTCTCGATAGTTCCATTTCAACCTCTTCCCTTCCTCCTGACTGGTGAATTTCATCTCTGCCCTGAGTCACTTTGCTCACTTGAACCCCATTTCTATCGTGCGCAAACCATCTTCTCTTTCGCTGTTTCAGATACATGGTTTCACTCCAAATCTGAGCTACATCATACTCTTTCGGGCATATCTTCACTTATCAATCAAGCCAAGTGATAATTATCGTCCATATTTTGTCATGTCGATCTGTCGTTCTGTAGAATAACATCCTGAACCTGCATAAGCATCTCTTTCAAAATCCCACGACCTGATAGCTATCAAGTAACACCTACGCACACGAAGCCTGGCCTCCACGCAATCCAACACAGTGGTGGCATCTGCAACCAACACAGAAGTTTAATAGGAGAGGTGGTGTTCTGTAATCTGCAAAAAAAAAAAAAAAAAAAAAAAAAAAAAAAAAAAAAAAAAAAAAAAAATATATATATATATATATATATATAGATATATATATATATATATATATATATATATATATATATATATATATATATATATATATATATGCGAATGTTGCAGAAGTTAATGTAAAAAAGTTGAGAGGGGAAGGGGTGTCAAGTCATTTTTGGTCCATACCAAGAGACCAGTCTGATTTGGAGACATGTATCGTCCCCTCACCAGAAGAGGACTCCAAGGCTGGTGTTAGAGTCACCTTTAACTTAAAAAATATGCTAACGGCCTGTGTGTAGTAGGAAGGGGAAAGGATAAAAAAATTTAAAAAATAAACACTTAGGAACCCTGTAAATAAATTTAGCAAATTAACCGTGATCGTGTACCACATTAGCAATAGAATGGTCGGAGAAATACTGGATAGTTTTGAAATCAAAACTTTGTGTCAGACTCTAACGGAGGTTATTGATATGTCTAAAAGACTAGCAAAAGTTTTACAAAAGTGCCAAAAAGACTATGAACAAAATTCAATAAGGAAAGCTAGAAGATGACCACTAGAACGACAATGACAGGAGCCTCATTGGGGGTCAGATAGAAGAATATGAAGTGACAGATGTTTAAGAATCTTCCTATTGAGGATAGATTTAAAAAAGAAAAGAAAAAAAAAGGTGGAAATCGATACAAAGAGTTGTACAAGTTCGTTATTTAAAAGGTAAAAACGGATGTACATTTTTTTTTTTTGGGGGGGGGTGAAGGGGGAATAAGAAAGGCCACAGCAGGTCCATACGCCTCCCGAGAATTTAGTCTAGGAAGGACATGGGAAATATTAACAATTTTAAGGAATCCTATGAAATAGTCATAGATAGAGGATGGAAAGGCAACACCGGAATGTGCAAGGCAGAGTAATTAGCAAAGTTTTGAGAGAGGATTTAAGTTTTATAGACAGATGTGATGGTATTGGTCATATCAGTAAAAAAATAAAATAAATAAATAAATAAAAAAGAGGAGGAAAAGATGTTAAAGCAAAGTTATTAGAGATGTGTTTACCTAGATGCCCAAAGTCTTCTAAGGATTTGGAATTCCTTTCTTATAAAAGGAGTGTTTGCCATGTTGAAAAAAATACTTGATTCAATCAATCATTCAATCATGGGGACATACGCCGGGGGAACGCGTTGCCTCGCCTACCCTACGGCCCCGCAACTGGCGGTCACGCCTCGCGAGTCTCAATGCAGGCTCCCTTCCCACACCGAGTAACTCCCAGCAGGAGGCATCGACTTGCCGCAGTCAACAGTTCTGTGGGCGTCAACTTAGCCTCCTACAGGTCGGGTTATCCCTTACGCAAACAACCCGATAAGCAGGATCAGCTTCCGGGTATCGCGCCACATGCCCATATAGCCGCAGTTAGCCCTGACTGACTATGCTAGTAATAGGCCTCGAATCGGTCTCACGGAACAATCGCTGATTTGACACAAAGTCATACCAGAGGTATCCCATGATCCTGTGAAGGCATGTAGTACCAAAGACACCAACTCGCCTCTTCAGGTCGGTGTTCAGTGTCCATGTCTCACAGCCATAGAGTAAGACAGTGATCACCAGCGACTTGAAGATCCGAATCTTTGCCCGTCTGCATAGGTATCGACAACGCCAAATACTTGTGTTGAGCGAATCCATAACGCCGTCGGCCAGGCTAATCCGCCGTGTGACTTTTTGGCTCGACCCACTATCGTTATGCACTACACTACCAAGATCTCAATGTCCTCGCCACACGAATGGACATACTGTACTGTTACATCCAGTACGCCTCCAAACACCTGAACCTTGGTTTTGGCCCAAGAGTCCCAAGGGCTTCACCTCCTCGTGCAGTGCTTCGAGAGCCATTACCAGAACTTCCAAGGATTCAGCGAAGATTGCTGCATCATCAGCAAAAACAAGATCTGTAATCTTAGTGTTGCCGACAGATGCTCCACAATGACTTTGTTCCACAACTCTGCCTAGTACCCAATCCATGCATGTGTTGAAAAGTGATGGAGCAAGAGCACACAGCCCTGCCTCACATCTGTATTCACAGGGAAGAAGCTGGACACGCCTCCACACTTCACAGCACTCACAGTCCCGGAGTATATGCCAGTTAATAGACCAAAAATCCTAGCAGGAATCCCAAGGAAACGCAGATGCCAGAGTGTTTATCGATGCGCTGTATCAAACGCCTTCTTGAGATCGACAATGGCTGCAAGCATTCCTTGTCGAAACTCATGTCGGCGCTCCACCAGTACGCGAAGCGCTAGGATATGGTCAGTTGTTGACTTACCGCACGTGAACCCTGACTGTTCAGGTTTCTGATGCTTCAGCAGGTTAGTGCGGATTCGTGTCAGCACCAAATGGGCAAGCACCTTGCCTGGTACACTGAGCATGATTACGGATAAATATAAATTGTATAACATTAGGTGAAGGAAGGTGCAAGTACCGTTTTGTGTGCAATATTTTTACCATGTATAGCACAAGAACATGCTGTGTTAGAATAAAGTTTAGAAGGTTTAGGTTGAAGGAAAAGAGTGAGGAATGTGCACCTTAATGCCAGATACTATCACCTCTGTTATGCGGTCCTCACACATAGATGGGTCTTTTACACAAATACAGTAATAATTCAAGGGAATGCCATTAGTGTGTGTGTGTGTGTGTGTGTGTGTGTGTGTGTGTGTGTGTGTGTGTGTGTGTGTGTGCGCACGCGCGTGCGTGCGTGCGTGCGTGCGTGTGTGTGTGTGTGTGTGTGTGTGTGTGTGTGTGTGTGTGTGTGTGTGTGTGTGTGCGTGCGTGCGTGTGTGTGTGTATGTGTATGTGTGTGTGTATGTGTATGTGTATGTGTGTGTGTGTGTGTGTGTGTGTGTGTGTGTGTACACCGTATCTGACGGGGTATGAGACACACCTTTTTTTTCAAAAACTTTGGCTCTAAAAATTGACCTGCGTCTTATGCATCGTAGGTGAAGTTTGAATTCTCCCATAAGCCTAGGCAAATCTTTTCTCTGATGTTCACTAACCTAACTTTTACACGATACTTTTATCTACACTAAACTCTATGCATCCTTATTTTATTTCTAGTATTACTAGATTATTTCCGGTGCTTTAAAAATAAATTCGTAAAAATGAAAGCAATCCAATCTGAAATGGTGTGACTTGCGTTTATAAACATCAGCTGATCAGCGCTCTGACTTAAAGATACTGCCATTTGTTGGCAAGAAATTAAAGTACGTTATGATCATTACTAATACTACTATTATTACCATTATCATTATTACTATGAATATTATAGTTATTATTAAACTCCATGCATCCCTATTTTATTGCTGGTGATATTGCATTATTGCCGGTGCTTTAAAAAATACATTCGTAAAAATGAAAGCAATCCAATCTGAAATTACTTGCTAAACGTTTATAAACATCAGCTGATCGGCCTTCTGACTTATTGGTAATGCCATCTGTTGGGGAGGAATAAAAGTACGTTGCAAGATTTATCATCTAAGTTAGACATCTTGGTAAGCACGTTTATAATGATAACAAAAACACAGAAACACCTTCACCATCATGGCAGCAGGAGGAATAAAAACCAGCTACACAATTTCCTTCAAATTAAAAGTGGTAGATTATGATGATTAAGATGATTAAAGTGTTTCCACTTTTCTAATGTTCACTTGTAGTGGCAAATGTTAAATACATTCCTCTTTACCTTACTTTTTACCTTATGCACTGCTGGCTTTATTTTCGTGACAATGTTTTGTTATTATTATCATTATACCTACTAATATAGTTGTTGTTGTTGTTATTATTATTATTATCATTATTATTATTATTATTATTATTATTATTATTATTACTATTATTATTATTATTTCCTGTTCTTGAGATGTCCTGTGTATGATTATTGCTTGCCTCTACTGCTAAATTGTATTTATACAGCTATGTTTCTGTTTCTGTAATGTACAGCTAAAAGGTTGTTTTTTTTTTTTTTTCTGAATCTGACCTGCTGAATTGAGGGTGCATCTTTACGTTGTTAAATACGGTATATATATATATATATATATATATATATATATATATATAATATCTATATATATATATATAATATATATATATATATATATATATATATATATATACCGTATTTATAAACCGTATTTAACAACGTAAAGATCCTACTTTATCTTTTCTACCACCATTTGTAATATGTTGTTTCTTTTTTATATGATGAAAACGTTTTCAGGGAAACTTTGTCTAAGCTGATGTGGCGATGGCTGTGAAAACGGAACTTAAGCTATCTGTGGACGAAAAAAAAAAAAAAATGTTATTATAAAAAATTGCTTTGAATTCTTTGTAAAATTAAGGTTTTGCTAAGGTCAAAACTAATTACCTGCTTTGTAGACATCATTAGTCGAACTTGTTAATACCCGAACAACCTTTTGGAACTAATCAAGTTCAAGTATTGAGTCTTCACTTTATATATATATATATATATATATATATATATTATATCTATATATATATTCTATATATATATATATATCTATATATATATATATATATATATATATATATATTGTGAGTCGGTTAGCCAGGCTCAAGTTAAAAGTATTTGAAGTTTTTCCCTGACCCTAAAATCAAATGTGCTAGTTTATCGCCATTCATATAATAACTTAATTATCTGGTATGGAGTTTATCTGATCTATTTGAAATATCATCTCTGAAGTAATCGTAGATATACTGGTTTATTTATAGATAAATTATGGTTAAAGACAAAAAAGTTAAAAGTTAAAGTTATATATTTTGCTGTTATTTAGATAAAATCTGAACCAGTCATGGATACATTAAAAGATATCATAGTGGTATATTTTATCTAGAAAAATGTGAGGTTGCACGCAATGTTAAAGCCCAGCGCTTTGCGTACTGGTGGAGCGCCGACGTGAGTTTTGACAAGGGATACTTGCAGCCTCTCTCGGCCTTAAAAAGGCGTTTGATTCAGTGTATTGAGAGGCACTCTAGAACCATTCTTGCATAGATTATTGGTCTAATAAATGTCCTGCACTCCGGGAAACAGATTCAGGAAACACTTTAAATCCTTAAAAACTTTTAAATCTCCGAGTTCCAATTATTCCCTCTACAAGGCATTCAGAAAGCTATCAATATAGAAACATCAGGGCTACATCACTCGGTGTGGTGGAGTAATTCACTCAGATGAACAAGAATTTCAGTATAATTAATGTTTGCCAAGTAGATATAAGTATCTTGAGCCAATAATACCAGCCAAAAATCATTCCATGAAGATGGAATGGTATGTTGCTTACTGCCGAGATGATTCTCATTTAGACTAATGTCATCCTCACAGGCCCCCAAGAGAGCATAGGTGGGTTCCTTATGGTTGTGCATTTAATATGCATGTAAGGTAAATAGTTGGCTGTGATCAAATAAATGAAGATTGAGATTTCAAGGACATAATGTTTGGGGAGTCACTCATTAGTATGAATAATGCATAGACTAATAGATTTTCTCATCTTTTCTACCTACTTCACTTGATTTTGGAAATCAGTTATGTTTCAAGTACATAATTATGATGCCTGTTCACCACTTAAACATTTTTCTACAGGTTTCTGTGGGAGGAGATAACTCAGAAATAGTAGTTTGCCCTAGGAAATGAGCTGACAAATTAATAGAACATCACTAATTCATATGAAAGTACATTACCCTTCTAATAACTGTGTTTTGTTTATGTCTTCAGCTTCTATAATGACCAAAACTAATCATAACTGATAAAAACCTTTAAATAATATACAACGTGACGTCAAAAAAAAAAAAAAAAAAAAAAAAAGCTTTAGACATAGAGGTGGTTGGGGTTGTGATTGGTTACCACGTTCAGTTTCAGTGCTTGTGATTCGCTGGCGAATCTGATGACCTCATGGCTAGGAGCATGACTGAGCTGCCTCCCTGTGTCCTCTGAAGAGGAAGAGGAAGTAAGACTGTTTTCTGAATCCGCATGTGAGTTAGGTGTAAGGCCCAGTTCACACGGAAGACTTCTGTCGCGCGACAGCAGCCGCGCAACAGCATTTACTAGAGCTACTAGGCTATGAAGCTGTTCATATGTAACTTCGACTGCGGCACGGCAGCGACTCACAGGCGGCTGGAAATTCCTTTTCCTGTCGCCGCGACTTCAGAGCGACAGCTTGGTATTTGACAGGGCCAGTGCCCACGTGGATTCAACAAGTAAAGTGACAGCTGTCGTGCGACAGAAGTCGCACGTGTGAACAGGGCCTTAGAGTTACATCTTCCTTACATACGCTTTTCTTTTATTTATTATTATTATTATTATTTTTTTTTTTATTCTAATCCGGGCCCGGGACTGTGAGAACTGTGGAGTATAGGGGGGCGTGTCCATGTTCTTTCCTGTAAACACGGGAGTGAGGCAGGGATGCAAGGTTGTCCTATAAACTTGTCAACATTTACATAGATTGAGAACTAGGCAAAGTTGTAGATCAAAGTCATTGTAGAACATCTGTCCGCAATACTGAGATTATGAATCTTGTTTTTGCCGTTGCTACAGTATTCTTTGCTGACTCAATGGATGTTAATGTATTGGTTCACGAGGCACTGCAGAGGGAAGCCAAACCATTGGGATTTTTTTTTTTTTTTTCTGGCTCAAGACCAAGGTTCAGGTGTTTGGAGGCTCACTGGTTGAAACATACAGTCTGTCCATATGTATGATTAAGACATTGAGATCTTGGAAAATTTAACACATCTTAATTAGTGTAGTTCGTAACGACGGTGGGTCAAGCCCGAAAATTGTTCAACGGATTGGCCTGGCCTACAGCACTCAATATGAGTAATGGCGTTGTTGATATATATGCAAACAGATGAAGATTCGAGTCTTTAATCTCTGATGATACCTCTCTTACTCTATGGTTGTGGGACATGGACACTGAACACCGAACTCAAAGGGCAAATTGAAGTTAGTGGTACTAGATATATTTGCAGTATTATGGGGTACCACTGGTATGACTTTGTGTCAAATCAGCAATTGGTCCGTGAAACTGATTCCAGCATAGTCCATTAATGCCAACTGCGGTTATATGTATGGGCATATGGTACACTACCTGGAAACCAATCCTGCTTATCGGGTTGTCTTCGAAAACAAAAACCCAACATGAAAGAGGCGAAGGGGATACCCTAAGAGGCCATCAGAACTGATGGCTGCGGCAAGTCAATGCCTCTTCCTGGGAGTTATTGGCACGGGAAAGGAACCTGTTGCAGACTCGAGAGGCGTGACCGTTATGAGTGGCGCCCCTCCGGGCATATGCCCTCCTCGATTGGTTGACTGAAAAGCATTACGGAATTTTTTTTTAAATTAATATCATAGATTTTTTTATTACGTTTTTTTATGAATATCACATGTATAGGTATTTTTGGCATAGAAAGTGCTAGAACCTGGTCTGAAGCCAAATTGTCTATTATTCATAATCATTATGTTTATAAAGTATTGAATATTTTTCTTTCATCAGCAATGATAAAAATATCTTTGAAAAAGTGGTAATAGGGATGGGACGAACTGGGACTTGAATTCTATACCACTAAAGAAAGAGCCTGGCCTAAACAATTCTCTACTGAGGATTTAGTGAAAGGAATAAACTCAAAACATTCAAATCGTCATACACTAATAAAAACTACACCGAAGAAATTATCTTAAGTAAAACTCGTAAAGGTGAAATATATTTAAGAGGTTCAACTTGTTGGTACACTGCTGAAGAATCTAAATTTTGAAAACTGAGATCAGTTTTTTTTTTCTCAGGACCGTTCCCCAATAGACCCACGCCGGAATAGACCATCTCTCAATATATCTCTACATTAAAAATAATTCAACATAATGTTTTGAATTGGAAAACAAACAAACAATCACTAATAATATCTTACATGTCCCTAAACCCAGATCTAATCCTTATTAACAGTCACGGACTTAAAAAAAATGAAGAACTTAAAATACCAGGTTTTAAAACTTATAAAGTAAATTACAGTCAAGATGACTCAGACAATTCTGCTATTGCAATCAAGTATGACATAGAACACAAACTATATGACTTCTTGGCCGTAGAAATACAGACTAATTTGGGTCCCATCATAATAGCAACAACATATTTACCTTCAAGAAGACCTTTCTTGTCTATATATATATATATATATATATATATATATATATATATATATATATATCTATATATATATATATATATATATATATATATATATATATATAAATATATATAATAAAAGTCTTGATGACTGAGGCACTCTTAAGGCTGCGTTTACACCAAGCGAGTCGAGTCGCGTCAAGTCAAGAGCGTCATTTGATGCGATTCATTTTGACTCACCTCCGTTTACACCGACTGCGTCAGCCGCGTCAAGTCAGTACTCAGTGACATATCTGATTTCACGGAGAATGGATGCATGTTCCCTCGCTCAAGTAGCTGCTTTGTTGTGGCTTCGTCGTCGCAGACGTAAGAAGAGAGAACGAATATGGATGCATGAACTGAACACCAAGAGGCCAGATTTTGGAATCTTCTGTCTGCCTGACAGCAACAAGAAGCACGAGGCCTACAACAGAAGCTATGGCAGTTCGTGATATCTTGAAAGAATATTTTGTTTCCCCAGCTGGAGCTCTTGAGTGGCAAGACCGAATGATCTAGCAATGTATATTTCATAGTGAATAAGCCTACTGTTTAATTCATAGTAAATATAGCTAATGTACAGTTCATAGCCTAGTGTATAGTTCATAGTGAATAAAACTGTTGTCTTAACCTGTACACTTCAGTGCAGCAGCAACCTCCTTCCACAGGGCAGCTATGACATCACGATCTCGGTGTCTGCGGTCACTGGGGTCATATATAGGAGGGCGCTCTCGAACCAAGTTTATTAAGAATTCCATTTCCATGATGCTCACACGACGACGGACTCGCTGTGACTGATGTAGAAAATGGGTCCAGCCCTATATGTGACTCGACGCGACGCGACGCGCCGTGACTTGACTTGACTCGACTCTTCCGGTGTAAACGGTTTTTTCAAATATACATAGATATTAATGTTAAACTGGGGTGGCGATTCATGACGCGTGATGACTCGCCTTGACTTGACGCGACTCGACTCGCTTGGTGTAAACGCAGCCTAACCTTCGCTTTGTACCATCATTAGTTAACTTCTCGTCATCAACGTTGTTGTTAATTAGATCCTGAATATAGTGGGTTGTAGGGAAATTACAATTTAATATCACCCTGAGAGCATAGGCCCAAGGGCCTTCAGTCATCAGTGCATGTATGGGTACATGGTGATATCACATATATAACGATTTGAATACATGTTATAACATTTGGCAGAGGTTTTCTAATGTTGCCAGATTGTGGCGCGACACTCATAGGAATTACGGAATCTGCCACATCTGGAACGGACTTAAAAAAAAAAAAAAAAAAAGTCAGACTATAGCAGCATTAAAGAAAGGGCGATGGATGCCCTTCACCTGACTTTACTCATTTAATTATAAGATTCTTCAAAACGACCCACCTTGGTTTCCGAACGACATACCCTTGTCAGTCTCACCTCGCTGTACCCATCGCCATGCATCACACGGCACCGCAATTTTTTTTTATTATTTTTTTTTTAATTATTTTGTTATCGTTACTATTGGTTCTTAATCTGTGTTGTACTTAATTGATTAACCAGCCTTTGTATCATCACGCACAACATGACGCTGCAATATGTTTTTGGTTGTTATTTTTATTTTTTGTGTAATTTTGTTGGGTACTTGATGTGGAAACTTCAAACTCAAGTACGAGTACAATTACATGATATCATTACGTTTCATGTAGTATAATAGTATCTGCATACAAGTTAAGGCGTAATGGTTTGGTTCTGGAACGAATTGAAGCGCATCAATTACCCATTAAGTTTATTCGCCCGAACTTCAGGTGCGAAATGATTTCGGGTGCATCGTCACTGAAACGAGTACTTTGCATACTGCAAAAGATCAAGAAATTGTTAATTAAGAAGCTAAGGTCACTGCCCTAGAAAGCAAAATATCCCTTCTTGAAGATAACATAAATGAAATGGACCAGTATGAACAAAAAGATACTGTGACTATTAGTGGCCATCCTACCATGACAATACCCTATGATCTCGGTGAGCCGCAATCACAAAACATCTCTTGCGTTCTGATTAGAGATTACAGTTTGTGGAATGGTAATATAAAACTGTGCACTGTTAAAATCACAAATATTAGTTCTATCTACACCATATCCTCCCTTTATCGCACCCATAGTAAGCACAAACTAGTAAATGAATTAATTGCACATATGGATAACGTACTCTCACAAAGCATATGCTCTAATAATAATATCATAATTTCCTAAGATCTCATAATTAACCTAGTAGAACACAGCTCATACCCATCAACTTAATCCTTAGTTATTGTCCTCACATAAACCGGTCTACAAGATTTTCCGATGACAACCCGACATCCTGCCTCTCCTTACTGAACCATATATAGCCAAATTTTACAGTTATGTCCTCTTTTGCCATCTTTCTGTGTCGCTTACAGGACTGTCTTCCAGTGTTCTGAAAAATCCACACGTAGAGAAGATTGATAAAAACCATAAAGTAACCTTTAGAGTTAAAAATAAATAAATAAATAAAAAATAAAGGGAAGGTATTAAAATTTCATTGGAGGTCTTTGTTAATACATGAAATTACAAACAATTTGAAAATTTCCTTTTGAACTTAGTGTGCAGTATATATTTATTCCTCTTTCTCAAGGTGACAAAAATCATATCAACTAATACTTATAAAACCATGGAACACTCAAGGGATAATAAAGTCCATACAACATAAATTTCTCCTATGTAAAGCATTTAAACTAGATATGGTTATCTTTCATATATATATATATATATATATATATATATATATATATATATATATATATATATATATATATATATATATATATATACTATCTAACAAGCCACACTAAACTAACCAAAAAAAAAAAAAAGAAATATGTGAAAAGAATCTCCAATTTTAAATTTAATACCAGGATAATGGTAATTTATACATAACATACAATAAAGAAATTTCAATTTTCATTTAACGACTATTTCACAAAAAAATTCCTTTAAATCTCAATGCAAGCTGCCTCCCTTACAAAATTATAACCCATATTTTTGCGGTGACTAACCACACTCTATGGTGATACCCATAATATCAAACCTTGATACAATGAAAATAATATCAGCTCCCAAAAAAGGTTATATTGGTGAAATACCAGTTTTTATTATAGAAAAAAAAATTATTTCCCAAATCTCTCACAATGCTGTCCCACTATTCAATATGGGAAACTTCGCTGACAACCTGAAACTTGGGAAAATCATCCTAAAAAAAAAAAAAAAAAAAAAAAAAAAAAAATCAGCTACCAAAGAGATAGGTATCAAATTAAAAACCAAACCCTATTACCACTTTTTCAAAAATATTTTTATCATTGCTGATGAAAGAAAAATATTCAATACTTTATTAACATGATGATTATGAATAATAGACAATTTGGCTTCAGACCAGGTTCTAGCACTTTCCATGCCAAAAATACCTATACATCTGATATTCACAAAAAAACGTAATAAAAAATCTGATATTAATTTTTAAAAAATTCCGTAATGCTTTTCAGTCAACCAATCGAGGAGGGCATATGCCCGGAGGGGCGCCACTCATAACGGTCACGCCTCGCGAGTCTGCAACAGGTTCCTTTCCCGTGCCAATAATTCCCAGGAAGAGGCATTGACTTGCTGCAGCCATCAGTTCTGATGGCCTCTTAAGGTGTCCCCTTCGCCTCTTTCATGTTGGGTTTTTGCTTTCGAAGACAACCCGATAAACAGGATTGGTGTCCAGGTAGTGTGCCATATGCCCATACATATAACCGCAGTTGGCATTAATGGACTATGCTGGAATCAGTTTCACGGAACATTTGCTGATTTGACACAAAGTCATACCAGTGGTACCCCATAATACTGCAAATATATCTAGTACCACAAACTTCAATTTGCCCTTTGAGTTCGGTGTTCAGTGTCCATGTCCCACAACCATAGAGTATGAGAGGTATCATCAGAGATTAAAGACTCGAATCTTGGTCTGTTTGCACATAATCAACAACGCCATTACTCATATGGAGTGCTGTAGGCCAGGCCAACCCGTTGAACAATTTTTGGGCTTGACCCACCGTCGTTACGAACTACACTAATTAAGATGTGTTAAATTTTCCAAGATCTCAATGTCTTAATCATACACATGGACAGACTGTATGTTTCAACCAGTGTGCCTCCAAACACCTGAACATTGGTCTTGAGCCAGAAAAAAAAAAAAAAAATCCCAATGGTTTGGCCTCCCTCAGCAGTGCCTCGTGAACCAATACATTAACCTCCATTGAGTCAGCAAAGAATACTGTAGCAACGGCAAAAACAAGATTCATAATCTCAGTATTGCGGGCAGATGTTCTACAATGACTTTGATCGACAACTTTGCCTAGTTCTCAATCTATGTAAATGTTGACAAGTTTATGGGACAACCTTGCATCCCTGCCTCACTCCCGTGCTTACAGGAAAGAACATGGACACGCCCCCCTATACTCCACAGTTCTTACAGTCCCAGGCCCGGATTAGAATAAAAAAAAAAAAATGAAATAAGAATAAATAAGAGAAAAGCGTATGTAAGGAAGATGTAACTCTAAGGCCCTGTTCACACGTGCGACTTCTGTTGCACGACAGCTGTCACTTTACTTGTTAAATCCACGTGGGCACTGGCCCTGTCAAATACCAAGCTGTCGCTCTGAAGTCGCGGCGACAGGAAAAGGAATTTCCAGCCGCCTGTGAGTCGCTACCGTGCCGTAGTCGAAGTTACCTATGAACAGCTTCATAGCCTAGTAGCTCTAGTAAATGCTGTTGCGCGGCTGCTGTCGCGCGACAGAAGTCTTCCGTGTGAACTGGGCCTTACATATCATATTTCCCTTAAGTGATCATTATTTCTATCAGTGTTTCTGTCAATTATATATATATTTTTGGTGCTTATTTTCATGTGCTCTCTCGTGTGTATAATATGTTTTGTTGTTGTTGTTGTTGTTTGTGACTATACAAAGTGTGATTTAAATTTACCTTGTGTCGAATATCTATTGCTCCACTTACAGTTAAACGGGCTTTGGTATAGCATACTGGTATCATACTTAATAGTTCAGAAAAAAAAAAAAAAAAATAGTTTGTGGGTCATCAATATCACTTATTATAATTTCGATATCTTTGGGCAGGAGGTGTCATAAGTGATATTCTCGAAAGGGAGGTCTGTTAAACCACTTTTCTAATCTTTCTAAGCGGATCATTCTCTCATTAGTTAGTGATGACAAATTAACTAATCTCATATTCATCTTCCTCTTTCTATTTTCTCAAGAATCCCGTACAATTCACTCTCTTATCTAAGTCTCATAAACTAGAGTAATCCAGATCTTAAAGTTAATGCCGTAATCCTCTAGTTTATCTCTCATTCAGTGATTGTACTCGTAAGTTATTACTTAAGTATAATTTGGGGAACTTTCCAAGCGTTGCCACAATTATGGCACTGTCTTATTTTCACTTAAGTAATTAACTTACCTTTATAAACTTCAAGCTTTTTTTTGTAATCATTTTCATTTTGCTTACCTTGATTTTGTTAGCATGGCTTCAACTTCATTTAATATCCATGACTTTTGTAATGTTCCCTCGCTAGAACAACTTAAAGTTCATAATCTTAGGAAAGAAGATTGGATAACAATTGCTAAACATTTTGAAGTGCCAATTACCACCCAGATGACTAAGGAGGTACTTAAGAATGTGGTGATTGAGTACCTAGTAAATAGTAATGTCTTAGAGGAGAAAGCAATTGAACAGCTTACCCTGATGTCTGCCTCCAGAGTAGCCAAAGCTCTTAATTCCCTCAGTGATAGCGACAGTAATTTTAACAGCCAACTAGAGTTAGAAACGCTTAAGCTAGAATACCAGTTAAATATGCAGGGGATGCAGTTACAAAGAGAAAAGGAGGAAAGGGAGATGCAAAAGATGCAGTTACAGGCTCAGACAGAAAAGGAGGTAGGGGAGATGCTGGAGATGCTGTTACAGGCTCAGAGAAAAGGAGAAAAGGGAATTTAAATTACAAAGTGAAAAGGTGGAAAGGGAATTTAAATTGATGCAGTTACAGGCTCAGAGACAAAAGGAGAAAAGGGAATTTAAATTACAAATGCAAAGGGATGAGAGGGAATTCAGGATTCAGGAGTTAAATGTAAATAATGATTTCTAGTTTAGGCGGCAAGAGTTAGACTTCAAGAAAAAATTGTCAACTTTTGGTCCTGCTGCTGCTGCTCCTTTAGTCCCCACTTTTGATGAATCAGATGTTGACAGGTCCTTTAAAGTTTTTGAAAGGGTAGCGAAACGTAATCAGTGGCCTTAAGATCAGTGGGTGTCCCTCGTTCCCAAACTAGCGGGTAAAGCCTATAGAATGTGCAATAGCTTAGGTGATCAGGACAATTATGCTGGGATCAAAAGTAGTATTTTAGATGCCTACTCTGTAACACCTAATGGGTACCGACAACAATTAAGGGACTACACAAAACCAGAATCGCATACTTTCGTGGAACTTGCACGTGAGAAATTGAGACAATTTCAGAAATGGCTCGAGGAACGAAAACCACCACTTTTTCTGAACTATTAAGTTTAATTGTTATGGAGGAATGGAAGAATAAATTGCCATTTATTATCCTGAGATATGTGGAGGAACGGGGGGAGTGTGAACTCATGCAGGCTCCCAAGGTGGCTGATGTCTTTGCCTTGTTAATGGGATCTCTTAATAGTCGGGGTCGTGGCTCACAGTACCCTGTTAGGTCTAATCCTGGGGAAGGTTTTGGATTATTTAGTAATTATAGTAATTGTTAAGTTACTTCCCATATTATTTCCCTCGACCTGCACTGAGATTTTTTTATTTGTTTACGTTACACTCACGCGGTCTTTAACCGGCCTTAACTCACAGTAACGTAATAGATGGATATCATAATGAGGAAAGATAGAAAAAGTCTTGTATAACAAACACAGGGCAAGCCAGGAGGAATGCAATTAACAAGATAATAAGAAAAGTTGGCATGAAAATAACCTTTAAAGATACTAAGTGATACTACATTGTGATGATAAAGAGGCTTAACAGAATCATTTAGATGACAGGAGTTGATATGGCTGTAGGAGCTCCATGACCAAGAGATCTTGATTTTGGTTGACAACAAAAACAATGATTAAATTGAACACTTACTAGAAGTTCTAGTGAAAACAAAAAGAGATCTCTACATACTGCAGACATGTTGTTGGACTTACTTCAATGTTTTCCAGAATTTTTTTTACCACGGGATCTGAGTTTCTGGTGAAGTATTCGATTACAGCCCCTTTATAAAGTTTTTCTTCTGTTCCCCATTTCCAGTCATCTAGATTAACCAAATCTTCTAGAGTCTCTATAGGCTTTGTCGTGCTTTGAACTGTGAGGTGAGCAATTAACGCTGATCGGAAGCCCGTAGAGATCACCAAGCAGAACATTAACCACCATCCAACCAACATCTGTAAAAAAATAAATATCATTAGCTGACAGCAATGAAGGGTTATGTTTGTGAATAACACAGATGAAATAGAAAAGGCTTCTGAAATACCTGTCCTGAAACAGTTTTGGAAGGGTCAGAAGGTGGCTGCTCCAGAAGTGCACCCCAGCCATAAAACAGCACCGTGACAAAGGAAACATCTTGATTTTCTGTGATAGAGTTCCACATTCTTTGTAGAATCCAAAGAGTGACACTCCATACCAACACGCCTAGCGCCACTCCTACCCAGACTTCACCTGTTAATAAAAATTTTTTTTTCTCTCTCTCTCTCTCTCTCTCTCTCTCTCTCTCTCTCTCTCTCTCTCTCTCTCTCTCTCTCTCTCTCTCTCTCTCTCTCTCTCTCTCTCTCTCTTATTTATACTAGTTTACAGAGCTGTCACATCTACATTATATAGTTTTTAATGACGAACCGGCTAAAGCGTCTCATACTTATTGTTCCCTATCTTAAATCCATACTCTACACATGTACATATATACACTTCTTTATTCCCGGGCTTGTTTTAGCAACCAGTCATTCACTGTCACTTTGAATCCTTGTATAAAATCACCTTTAAAGACTGTATATGAAGCTATCAGGGTGTTCTACCATCTGGTGTAAGTGTTTATGAAGTGGCGCTGGTAATGCCATGTCAGGCACCGGGGCTGTAGCAGTTCACTCGGTGCCAGGGCGACATTTCGTGTAATGACCGGAGCCCGGCGTTTTGGCTGTCTCAGGTTCTGCAGCTGACTCGCTTCCTTCTCCTGCACCTTGAACACCACTATGAGTCCTGCTACATCACGCCTGTGCTGCAAGGTGTGGGGTGTGGCACAGGTCCCGCGTTGTCCGTGATGAGTCTCACGGCACGGTCCTGCACCTTGTCGAAGAAAGAGAGGTTTCTCCTGGCCGCTCTGCCCCCACGCAAGACAGGCGTATTCCAGGGAAGAGCGATCCTGCGCTTTATAAAGGACCTCCAGTCCCTTGCCGTCGAGGAGCCACGACATCTACCTTAGATAAGCCAGCTTTCCTGAGGCTTGTCTGGCTAGCCGCTCTATGTGGGAGCTGAAGGTCAACTTACTGTCGTAGGTGACCCCCAGCACCTCTATCTCGTCTCTCGGGGTCAGTCGTAAGGGTGTGCACGACCTGGAGACAACCAGTAGCCGTGTCTTATGGAAAGGAAATCTCACTTGCCATTTGTTGCCCCACGCTGCGATGCGGCTCAGATTGTTGTTGAGCTGGGCATTAATGACTTCCTGAGGCTTGTAGCTTTGAGTGAGGATGACATCGTCTTCATAGGCCTTCGTTCTTGGGATGAGGTGCAACAAGTCGTTAATATATATGTTCCAGAGTAGGGGGCCAATGCAGCTCCCTTGAGTCACACCTGCTCTGATGGGTTGCAGCTCGGACTCCCGACCCCTGACTGTCACCCTCGGTTGTCTGTCCCTCAAGTAGTCCCTGAAGAGTGGTAGGAGCGTCCCGTCAATACCTGTTGAATGAAGTTTAGTGACCAAGGCTTCATGCCTCATTCTGTCAAAGGCACCTTCGATGTCTAGCGGCACGACGGTAGTCTTCTTGCCTTGGTCCAGGGTGCCATTCAGTCCAAAGGACAGCAGCAGGTGTAAATTAGCCGCTAACCTTCCCTGCTGGAACCCAAATTGTCTGGTGCAGAGTAGCTGGTGTTTCTCGAGATGTTCCGTGACTCTCAAGGCCACTATTGTCTCCACCATTTTACTAAGCACCGACAGCAAAGACACAGGGCAGTAATTTTTCACCTCACTTTTCCCACCCCTCTTGTGTACAGGAACCACATTACTTGTCTTCCAAGCCTTTTGCCACGTGCTTGTCCGAAAGCAGTGGTTAAGAGTGAGACGAGCGGGTTCGCCAACTCATCAGCACACAAATGAAGTAGGCGAGGGTTGATGTTGCCATGCCCCACTGCTTTTTTCACATTCACTTTCCGGAGAATACTTTTCACTTCACTTTCACTGTTTTTTTTACGAGCACTAGCTTGTCTCTAACCAAGTCTGGAAGTGTCGGTGGTGTCCTTTCCGGGTCTGGAATGCATTTATTTTCGCAAAATGCTTAGCCAGTAGATTCGCCTTGTCTAGAGCAGAGTGAGCCATTACACCATTCTCCTGCTGAAGAGAAGGGATCGGGCTGTGTTGCGATTCACCCTGCTGCTCTTTGACAAGGCTCCAACATCTCTTCATCCCCACTTGGCCACCCCTTAGCTCTCCACTGAAGCATTCCTTCCAGTGTTCCGAGGCCCACCCTTGAGTGTACCTCATTCGCTGGGATGCCTCTCTGTGTACACGCCGGTTCCGTGCTGTTGGGTGCTTTTTGCAAGCACGCCATGCTCGGTACTTGGCATCAGAGGCGGCACGGCACTCTAGGCCGAACCAGGGCAGGTCTGATGGTTTGGTGCTATGTTTTGAGTGTGGCACCCATCGCTCTTGCATAGCGAGGAGCAGCTCCGTGAGGCGCCCCACCTGCTGGTCTGTGTTGCCACACAGTATTTCCTCCCAGTCAGTCCTCCTCAGAGAAGCTCTGATTTCCCTCCAGTTTGCAGCCTCCCACTTCCAGAGGGTGCGGGTGTAACTCTCATCCCGTGGCCTCTTAAAGGTAATCCTGGTGAGGACTGCCACGTTGTCTGAGTGCCCACAAAGTCCATTGGTTGGCACTGAAATGTGTGGGAATGGAAGTCTGTCACCACAGGGTCCAGGGATGACTCGGATAATAATAATAATTATGTGAGTGGAGAAGGTGACATAGTTGTGCAAATCGTACACTATCAGTAAGGTGTTAAAGGCACCTCGAACAATGTTCGTACAGGTCATCCATGAACACCACACCGTCGCACTGGCTGGCTGTCATCATAGCGTCAAGGTTCACTGTGAGAAAGTCCAGCAGTTTTGTGCCTTGTGAAGGAGGGCGATAACACTCACCACACATTATGCCTTTTCCATCACTGTCTTTTATTTTCAGTGTCAATATTTCGAGATCACTGGGCACTGGCACGTTGAGACGTTGCACGTTGACCGACTCCTTGTGGCAGAATGCTGCACTCCTTCCCTGTGTGGATCGATCCTTTCTTAGCCAGGGATGCGGGCATAACTTGGTGGCACATTATTATCCGGGAAGGTTTCACACATAAACACTTTGTCTGCCCGATGCCTTATTATTACACTATCAGTTAATTCAGCAATGTTGGTGTGAAACCATCTCACATTTGCTGACACTATAGTAAGTTTACTATTACCTGGCTTGCCGCAGCATTGGAAACTGAGGTCCAGCGCCATAGTGTACTCCATATGTTAGTGAAGTCCCGGCTAGGGAGACTGAGGGACTGGGAGAATATGGGGAGCCACCAGCAATGATCCAGACACCCATGGCTGGGTGGGGGGGCTGGAGCTCCCAGGCAAAGCTTCTTACAGGAATGAGAGTCTCTTGACCACTTTGCCTTATTGCTTGCACCAACTCTTGCTGTTTTTGTTCATCGATCTTAACCCGACAGGTTGAGGAGGAGTTGAAACGAGCCTGGCAGTAGTCGCAGATCGTCCTCGGGCACTGGTCCCGGGTGTGACCCTGGCGCTTGCACTGAGGGCACTTGGTCTCCTGCCGCCTCGGGTAGGCCGCCTCCTGGCCTGCCTGTTGCCTCATTTTGTTGGTTTCCGAGAAAGGCTGATGCAGTGGTTGGCTTCTTTCTTCTGCGGTATCGCTGAGTTCTCTGTTGAAGGAGGCGTTGTCCTCCAGGAAGGTCTCGTGTAGAATGGGAGAGGGGTAGGGATAATGGTGAAGGGGGAGTCAGTAAGGAATTTGAGGGATAGAAAAGTGAGTGCGGAAGAGGTGGTGGAAGAGGAGGATGTGCTCTCTCTCTCTCTCTCTCTCTCTCTCTCTCTCTCTCTCTCTCTCTCTCTCTCTCTCTCTCTCTCTCTCTCTCTCTCTCTCTCTCTCAGCGGTTCTGTCTGTCCAGGAATGTACCGACAATTGAATGAAGGGAGATGCATTTTCTTTAATTAAATGATATAATGGTGATAAATGCCTATTTACAGTGTTTGTCACTTCAAGGACTGGAATATTTATCTCATCTTAGTTTTGAGTCACTTTACTAGTATTATATATTCCTTGGCATATATACCTTCCATATTAAACTATCCGACTTCACGATGATTTTGCAACTCTCATTGACATTTGCCCAAAATAAGCATAACCTAATGCAAAAATAAATAAATAAATAAATAAATAAATAATTATAATAATTTGCCGATAATTTTTCATTATTATCTTTATTATTTGTTTGTGTGATAAGAAAGCCATGAATAAAAAAAATAAAAAACATCCGTCTTTAGAAAGGTATAGCTTTTTTATTGAGAATATATATACATATATATATATATATA
>CM035180.1:5530738-5542034 GCA_020233015.1 Callinectes sapidus
ATATATATATATATATATATATATATATATATGTTGCGGTTATTTTGCGAAATCGGTGATTTTGCAAAATTCCCGGTCATTTTGCAAATATACCAAAATCGTGGTATGTTTGCAAAATCACCTTAATCGTGTGGTTACTTTGCAAAAAAACACACAAAAAGGTTATTTTGCAAAAATGTCAGGTTACTTTGCAAAAAAACATGATAACCGGGTGTTTTGCAAAATCCCCCATAATTTTGGATGTCACTTTGCAAAGGTTCTGTAGAAAGGGCTAACAAAGACGTTGAAGCAATACCTGCCTGCTGGCAAAAAGATTATAACACAACAAAATGGTCTCAGGGACTGCGCTTCGTGCAATGGCAGAAGAACACACGGTTTCACAGAGGAATTGGGAGAACACCCTATGAAGCAATGTTTGGCCAGAAATCTCATCTTGGCGTTACTGCAACGAATTTACCGGAGGACGTAGGGGATGATGGATTAGAGACGGAGGAGCAGCTCGCTGAAGCATTAGCAGCTGATAACATTCAGGACAGCACAACTTCCATGTGCAAGGACTGTGGAGGTCCTTGCTCTATGGATGATGATATCTGCCATCTCTGTGAACGAAAGCTGGGGATTCAAGCTGAACGAGAAGGAGCTAGAAGAAAGCAACACAGTCAAGCAGAGAAAATGCAGCTGGTGTCAACTATGCGTTTCAAGAAAGCGGAGGTCGGTGACAGTGTAATGGTTCCGATCCCTCTTGTTGATCGTGGGCGCGCAGAATTCCCTACTGCGAAGGCTGTTGTACTTCAAGTGGATGACAGTGGGACATGCAAACTTGGAACGAGGCACGGGATTTTGAAACAACTTTACTCGAGAAATCAGTTCACTCCTTGTGAGCAGCAGTTCCTGTCAATTGATGATGTGCCCCAGGAAAAAGAGATAAGCTTACGTGAAGTAGCAAATGCAGATTCTGTGGGCCATGGACAAGGATTTATAAAGTGTACCTGCTCTATGTCTTGTAATAACAACAGATGTAAGTGTTTTAAAAATCAGAATGTCTGCAACAGCCGATGCAAATGTGGTTCTTCATGTAAAAACAAGTAAACTTTAATAATTCTAAATTGCTTCTTTATCTTTGTATTAAAATTTGTTTATTCTCCTATAGTAATGTCAACTATTTTGGTAAAGTACTTGAATACTTGATATAAAACAATATTTATTTATTGAAATAAACAGAGAACTGCCTCACCAGTTACAACACACACACACACACACACACTAAACTACATACTTCACTAATGCCCGACTGAGAACTTACTGCCAGTTGCTGTGGTTATATATTTTGTTATTTTGCAAAGTGACATCCTAAATTATGGGGGATTTTGCAAAACACCCGGTTATCATGTTTTTTTGCAAAGTAACCTGACATTTTTGCAAAATAACCTTTTTGTGTGTTTTTTTGCAAAGTAACCACACGATTAAGGTGATTTTGCAAACATACCACGATTTTGGTATATTTGCAAAATGACCGGGAATTTTGCAAAATCACCGATTTCGCAAAATAACCGCAACATATATATATATATATATATATATATATATATATATATATATATATATATATGTATATATATATATATATATATATATATATATATATATATATATATATATATATATATATATATATATATATATATATATATATATATATATATATATATATATATATATATATATATATATTCGAACTAAAACTTTAACCTTAGTGAACGAAATCTTTTTGTCAACTAACGGTAATGGCCCATTATCGGTATTGAGCACGATCAACCAATCAATCATGGGAGGTATACGCCAGGGGGGGGCGTTGCCTCGCCTACCCTACGGCGCCACTCCTGGCGGTCACGCCTCGCGAGTCTCCATGCAGGCTCCCTTCCTATACCGAGTAACTCCCAAAAGGAGGCATCGGCTTGCCGCAGCCAAGAGTTCTGTGGGTGTCCCCTAGGCCTCCTCCAAGTCGGGTTGTCCCTTACGGAAACAATCCAACAAGCAGGATCGGCTTCCTGTTATCGCGCCACATGCCCATATGGCCGCAGTTGGCGCTGACGGACTATGCCAGTAATAGGCATCGAATCGGTCTCACGGAACAATCGCTGATTTGACACAAAGTCATACCAGCGTTATCCCATGATCTTGCGAAGGCATCTAGTACCTAAGACATCAATTCGCCTCTTCAGGTCGGTGTCCAGTGTCCATGTCTCACAACCAAACAGTAAGACAGGGATCACAAGCGACTTGAAGATCCGAATCTTTGTCTGCAGAAGTATCGACAACGCGAAATACTCGTGTTGAGCGAATCCATAACGCCGTAGGCTAGGCCAATTCGCCGTGTGACTTCTTGGCTCGACCCACCATCGTTATGTACTACACTACCAAGGTAAGTGAAATTTTTCAAGATCTCAGTGTCCTCGCCACACGCATGGACAGACTCTACTGTTTCATCCAGCATCCAGTACGCCTCCAAACACCTGGACCTTGGTCTTGGCCCAGGAAACCTTTAGTCCCAAGGGTTTCAGCTCCTCGTGCAGTGCCTCTAGAGCCAATACCAGAACCTCCAGTGACTCAGCGAAGATTGTTGCATCATCAGTAAAAACAAGATCTGTAATTTTGGTTTTGCCGACAAATGCTCCACAATGACTTCGTTCCACAACTCTACCTAGTACCCAATCCATGCATGTGTTGAAAAATGCTGGAGCAAGCACAGAGCCCTGCCTCACACCTGTATTCACAGGGAAGAAGCTGGACACTCCTCCTCCACACTTCACAGCACTTACAGTCCCGGAGTACAGGCCAGTTAATAGACCAATAATCCTCGCAGGAATCCCACGGAGATGCAGAAGATCCCAGAGTGTCTCTCGATACACTGAGTCAAAGGCCTTCTTGAGATCGACATAGGATGCAAGCATTCCCTGTCGAAACTTATGTTGGCGCTTCACCAGTACGCGTAGCGCTAGGATACGGTCAGCCGTTGTCTTACCGGGCGTGAACCCTGATTGTTCAGGTCTCTGATGCTTCAGCAGGTGAGTGCGGATCCGCATCACCAGCAAATGGGGAAACACCTTGCCTGGTACGCTGAGCAGCGTTATTCCACGGTAGTTGCTGCAGTCTTAACGGTCCCCTTTCCCCTTCCAGATAGGAACGATCAATCCTTTCATCCAGTCAGGGGAAATGGTACCTAAATGCCATACAGCAGTCAAGACAGCATGCAACCCACGGATCATGGCTTCACCCCCAGCTTTGAGCAGCTCCGCACTGATCTTGCAGATGCCAGCTGCCTTTCCACCCCTCAACTTTGCTACAGCCACTTTGACATCGCCAATGGAGAGCGCAGTTTCGTCAATGGGTTGATCAGCATCCAGCGTCTGCAATTTTGGAGGATCCACCTTTAACAGCCGCTCAAAGTACTCAGCCCAACGAGCCATCTGCCCATCTGCGTCCGATATGAGGCAACCAACTGCTGTTCGGATTGCACTCACCTGAGAAGTAGACTTCTTCAGAGCTCGATAGGCAGGTCTCAGGTCATTTGCATCTAAATGACACTCGACATCCTCAGTGGGACCCCTGACGTACCTCTCCTTGTCTCTTCTCAGGAGAGTTCTAGTCCTACGTGACAGAGCCCTATACGGTCATGGTCCCCAGCAAGTCTGGCAGCGCGACTCTCCTCAATACTTTCCAGCGTCTCTACCGAGGTGATGCCACTCCGTGACCTCGGGCGCTCTCCAATGCATTCCTTGGCAGCCTCAAGAGTCTCACGTTTGTAGGTATCCAACGGTATCCAAGGGTCCTCAAGGGTGTCAAGCACTCCAAACCGATTGGAGACTGTCACTGCATACTCTTGTGCATATGTCAAGTCCTTCAGCTTCTCAAGATGAAACACAGTGTGGCTGCATCTCGGAGGCTTTCTGGACTGAATATGAAGCTTGAGTGAAGCAACAACAAGCCTGTGATCGGTTCCAAAGAACTCGGCACTCCGAAAAACCCTGCAGTTCTAGAGGATCCTCGAACGAGTACTGACAAGGATATGGTTGATCTCCTTTGCTACCCCTCCGGCATTGCTATACCAAGTCCAGCGGTGCAGCGTTGGTCTCTGATACCAGGAACCTGCAATTCTCAGCCTTATGGATCTTGCAAAATTCAGAAGGAAAGAGCTGTTGTCATTCCTTGCAGCAGAACCATGGGAACCAACACATATTTCATAGCCAGACCTTTCAGTACCAGCGACAGCATTAAAGTCGCCCAGGACAATGAGTGCATCATGACGGGGACACTGGTCCAGTACAGAGTCGTGTTTGGCATAGAACATCTCCTTCTCTTCATTTTTACACACCTCGGTAGGAGCATATACTGCAACAACAGACATGAAGCCTAAACTGTGCTTCAGCCTTAATTGCATTATACGCTCATCAACCGGAGTAACCTCAACAACAGACGGCTGCAGTCTGCTGGAGACGCCTATGCCTACCCCGTTGATATGGTATTCATTGCTCATGCCGGACCAGTAGTAAGTAAAACTCTTACTACTGGTCTCGCCACTACCATGCCTCTTTGTTTCAGAGAGCCATACCATATCCACCCTCAGCCTACTGAGCTCATCTGATAAATGAGGCAGTCAGTGATCCTCTGAGAGACTCAAGACATTCCAGGAGCACTTACGCAGAACCCTTCGAAGGTTCACCCAAGGAGCGGTCCAACGTGCAGGCGCCACATCTGCAGCCCCACCGGCACCCGCAAAATCAGAAGTAGGGCTATGGGGTCCTCGCCCCTCTCGGGACACAGGGCTCCCGCAGGCTTTCCCCTGCATCCGTCATACCGGTAGGCAGGCCCCTCTGGTGCCTCGGCACCCGAGAGGTCTGCACGGTCGGACTCCCCCAGCATACTTTGATCGGGGCCATGGCCAGAGGATCGCCCGCGCCTATAGCCCCCACCACGACCTCTGCCTCTAACAATGTTGGTGGCTGTGGGTGTTTTTTACGGGAGGGGTTGCAAGCCCCACCCCAACCAGCTGGGTCAGCCATGGCCAGGGACACTGGTATCCCTCGGGGAAACAATCCTGTCTGCCCAAAAAGGAGGAACAGGAGGCACAGATGAGGAGAGACTGAGGGGGGAGTGAGCTGTGGGAGATAAAGGGCACTCACTCCTCACTTGGCAAGAATCCACCCACCACCCAAAGCAATATATATATATATATATATATATATATATATCTATATATATATATATATATATATCTATATATATATCTATATATATATATATATATATATATATATATATATATATATATATATATATATATATATATATATATATATATATATATATATATATATATCATGGAAGCATATGGTCGAGGGCGGGTCGTGTCGCCTATCCTATGGAGCCACTCCCGGCAGTCACGTCTCACGAGTCCCAATGCAGGCTCTTTCCAGTGCTAAGTAGCTCCCAGAAAGAGGAAATCACTTGCTGTTTCCATGAGATCTGTGTCATCACGCACTACACTGCACTAAAATGTATTTGAAGATCTCTGAGATCTCAACGTTCTCACCACACAAGGAATGTACTGTTTCATACAATAAATCTCCATTAACCTGAACATTGGTCCTATGCCATGAAACCTGAAGTCCTAAAGGGTTTGTCTCTTCCTGCAATGCCTCTAGGGCCATACAAGAACTTCCAGTGACTCGGCAAAGTTTATTGCATCATCGACAAAAAGACGATATGTAATCTCAGTATTCCTGATAGATACTCAACAATGACATTTTTCAATAGCTCTGCCTAGTACCCAGTCCATGCATGTGTTGAAAAAAAGCTGCAGCAAGCACGCATCCCTGCCTCACACCTGTATTGATAGGGAAGAAACTGGACACGCCTCGTTCACGCTTCACAGCACTCACAGCCCTGGAGTACAGATCAGTTACTAGACCAATAATCCTTGCAGGAATGTAAAGGAGACGGAAAATATCCCACAGTGTTTCTCGATGCACCGAATCAACATAGATTGACATAGATCGACACAGATCGACATAGGATTCAGAAAGAGTATGGTGTAAGGATGTCGCTCTCCACACCCTTCGAAAGTTTTGGCTACTTACACTGAGCTCACATTGGGATTCAGAAAGCGATGTTTAACTTTCTCTCCATCTTCAGTGGACACAAAGAGGCAGCTGGATGAAACATCTCACCCATGATGATGTCATAGTCACCAGCGAATCTCAAGCACCGACACAGAACGGCTAACAAATCACAAACCCTCCCGCCTCTCCGCTCTCTCTAAAGTGATGTTCTATAGGATTATGTGTCGGCAAATTTCCGCTGGGCAAACCACTGATTTCTGAGTTCCCTCTTCCTTCACAAACTTGTAGGACCTGTGGGAAACTGTTTTAGTGATGGAGAAGCATCGTAATGATGTATCTGCAGCAGACACGAGGTCCAAAATCAAGTGAAAAAAAATAACACCAGAACTAAATATTACGGACACTAATGTGGGTTTGGGATCTCTTCCGCCCGTCTGTGGGGCCCGTGGGGATGACGTTAGGCTAACCGAGAATCGTCTCCGCAGTGGGCTGCATGCCATCCCGCCTTTATGGAATGATCTTTTGGGTGTCATATTGTCTCAAATTACTTATTTATTCTTGGCAAACATTAGTTATACAGAATTTTATGTTCACCTGACTGAGTTATACCACTTTCCAAGGTGGTGTAGTTCTAGACCCGCTAGATGCGTCATTGTAAAGTTGTAGAGAGCTTTCTGAATACCATGCACTATTTGAAAGTTGTAACCTAGACATTTATAGCCTTTGAATAATGTAAAGTGTTTTCTGAATCTGGGCCTGGGCAACTTAAATGCTGTCACTGGCACTGAGATGGCTAGCTATGAGATATGTGTTGGTACCCATGGTTCTGATGCCATTAATGACAACAGGTCATTCCTTCTGAATCTTGCAAGAGCTCGAAGGCTGAGAATTACGGATTCCTGATATCAGAGACCAGCGCTGTACCGCTGGACCTGTTATAGAAATGCCAGAGGAGTACCGAAGTTCCTTCCTAGTACTCATTGGAGGATCCTCCAGAACTGCAGGATTTTTTGGAGTGCTGGGTACTTGGCAATAGATCACAGGCTTGTTGTTGCTACGTTCAAGCTTCCTGCCAAGTCAAGAAAGCCTTCAAGATGTGACTACACTGTTTTATCTTAAGAAACTGAAGGACTTGAAATGTGCTCAGTGACAGTCTCCAATCAGTTTGGTGTGTTCGACACCCTTGAAGACCCTGTACAGTTATGGTTTACCTTCGAAAGTAAAACTCTTGAGGCTGCCAAATAATGCATTGAGGAACGCCCGCGGTCATGGAGTGGCTTCTCTTCAATAGAGACGCCGGAAAGTAATGAGGAGAATCACACAGCCAAATTTGACGGGAACCGCGACCAGTACAAGGCTCTGTCGCGTAGGACTAGAATTCCCCTAAGAAGAGAGGAGAGGTATGTCAAGGGTCTCGTTGAGGATGTCAAGTGTCATTTAAATGCTAATGACCTCAGACCTGCCCATCAAGCCCTGAAGAAATTTAGCTCCAAGTCTACCTCTCAGATGAAACCTATCCGAACAGCAGAATGTTGCCTTTTGTTTGACGCAGATGGACGTTCAGCTCAATGGGCTGAGTACTTTGAGCAGCTGCTCTTTGTGGATCCTTCAAGCAGACAGCTCCAGGCGGCAGAGTTACAAACACTAGATGTTGATTCACCCATTGAGGAAACTGTACCTTCCATTGATAATGTCAAAGAAGTTGTAGAATATTTTAGGGGTGGAAAGGCAGCTGACGTCTAAAACATCAGTGGGGAGTTCCTCAAAGCTGGCGGTGAAGAAATGCTCTGTGGGATGCATGCGATCTTGATTGTTGGCATTCAGGTACCATTCCTCCCGATTTGAAAAAAAGGGTTGGTCGTCCCTATCCGGAAGAGGAAAGGGAACCGTCAAGACTGCAACAACTTGGAATAAAACTGTCAAGCATACCAGGCAAGGTCCTTATCCAGTTGCTGTTGATGTGGATCCACAGTCATCTGCTGAAGCACCAGAGACCTGAACAGTGACCTGAACTCACCAGATCCTAGCGTTTCGCGTACTGGTGGAGCGCCGACGTGAGTTCCGACAGGGAAGAGTGCATCATCACGGGGACACTTCCAGTACAGAGTCGAGTTTGGCGTAAAACATCTTCTCTTCAGTTTCATACCCTTGTTGGAGCGTACACTTGGAACAACAGAAATGAAGCCTAAACTCTGTTTCGGCCTCAATTGCATTATTATCAATCATCAGCCAGAGGAATCTAGAACGGGTTGCAGTCTAATGGAGGTGCCTATGGCTACCCCCTTGACATGGCAACCATTGCCCAGGCCGGACTGGTAGTAAGTAAAACCCTTGCTACTGATCTTGCCACTGCCAGACCTCCTTGTCTCAGAGAGCCCATCATATCCACTCTCAGCCTACTGAAGTCATCCGATAAATGAGGCAATTGTTGATCATCTGAGAGATTCAGGACATTTCAGGAGCCCACATGCAGAACCCTTCAAAGATTTACCCCAGGAGTAGTCCGACGGTGCCACATCTGCTGCCCCACCGGCACCCCCAAATTAGAAATAGGGCTAGAGGGTCCTCCCGTCCCTCTCAAAGCACAGGAATCACACAGGCTTTCCCCTCCACCTGTCATGCCGGCAATCAGTTCCCTCTGGTGTTTTGACACCGGAAGGGTCTGCACGGTCGGATCCCCCAGCAAACCCAAATCTATCTATTTATCTAGGCCAGCTATGTTAGCCATGGGTAGGGACATTGGTATCCCTGAGGTTTATCAGTTGCAGAAGGAAGGATATAAACTAGATGGCACTTTTGAGATAATTATATTTATGTCAGACTTCGAAATCTTTTGATATGTCTAGGGCAACAGCAAAAGGTTCATCATAATTTCTAAAGTAGACCAAAACTCAGTAACGAAGCGAAACGATCATCATAGTAAAATCGACCGATGCCTTACTGCTGACCAAATACAAGGTTGTGAAGTGATAAGTTGAGAAATATTCATATTGAGGAAATCATCATAAACTTTAGAGAAGCATATGAATGGGTCTATTGGATAGTAGTTTTAGGAATAACAATGGTTACTGTATCATTAGTATGATAGTTTTTAATTCCTTGCATGGTTTGTGTTGCATTAACATGCCAATATTCAGACAATATCATGCAGGGTGTGTACTTATTATTGGCCGGTGTCGTCTGTCACGTGTGTATGCACACATTGTGTATAGGATTTGTTGATATATTTGTTGTTGTGATGGCCAGCTCAGCCGGCCAGCAGTGACACTGACGAAAAGTGTTTCAGCAACAGCACCTGCTCGGTATCGAAGGGAATAAATAGGCTGTGATTTTTGCAGTGATATCTGTCGTACATATGCATAAATATATATATTGTAGTATACTGTGTTTACGAGTGCTGTGCATTTATCATTTACTAGTTGCGGTCGCTTGGATAATGTCTTTGCCTACAGATGTTTGTGGTTCAGTGTGTAGTGCATTGTAGAGACGGTGCAGTGATGTTTATGTGGGGACTGGATACGATGGATTACTGGAGTTCTAGGCTGGTGACGGTGCGATCACTGAAGTGAGTGACATGTTTATAACATATGCTAATAATACAGGCGATATAATTAGTTTTTGTCAATCCTGTTTCCTTCATTTAATGTGATGTACACACATGAATGAGGTACACATATATGTGGGATTGAGTATTACTTGTTTGTGTTGCAGGCGGCATTGTCAGTACCTTATTTCTTCTATTTAATATGATGTACGCACATAATTACGGTGCATATGTATATATGTGTGTTATGTTTGTTGGGGATGTAAGGTTGATTATCACTCGTTTGTGTTTGTGCTATTGACTAGTAAATTATTGCAGGTCGAAACCACCATCTTAATTAATTTAGACAGCTAGTGGCACGTTCTTGATTCTCCGGTACAGTCACCATTTTTTTTATTTTTTTTTATTTATTATATATTTTTTAGGAACAGTCGAAAATTGGAAAGTTTTCAGCAAGAAGGGAAGGTAAAAGTCGAGAGACAGAGTTGGAAGAATTTGATCAGGCATGTTGCAGGCAAAGAATAAGAGACTTTATCAAATTCATAAGCCTTGCAAGGATTTTGGCCTGCTACGTCATGGAAAATATGATCGCGGAAGGGAGAAGAAAAAGGAGAGACAAGCTCAAAATCATTCACTGTAGGATTGTTAGCAAAGTTTTAAGAGATGATGTTATGTCACTGATACCATCTGACTGGAATAAAAGCGAAAAAAAATTAAGAAGTAAAATCATTGGTGATGTTCCTGCGCCAGATGCCAAAAATCTTGAAAGGAGTTGGAGATTGAAAGTATTTGACATTTTTTATAGTACTGGTTGCCGGCAAGGAAAGTAGTTGCATTGAAATAACCTTTTAGGGATTCACTATAAAATCATTATACTCTTTACTCTCATACGATTACTAGATGTATTATTACTTTTAGAGTAGGGAAACATTAGTGTGGGGAAACAGTTACAAAAGCAGGGACTACAAGTATAAGGTTGTGATTTCAGAGTTTATAAACAGTAGTGCATGGGTAAGACTGTCTTTCCGTCAACAGCCTTTTTTTTATGTAAGAGGGGGAACCAAGTTGAACAAGTTGAACAAGAAAAGTGAGAGAATTCCACCTCGTCTAACAACTTTTCAATAAATTTGTAGTTGGTTCACGTATCATTCCATTTTATGCTATTTGTTTTCTTTTTAAACAATAGAGGACCATGACCGTTATATCAATCGAGTACTTTAATAAAAGAAAAAAATAAATAAAATAGCAAGGATTCAGTGATACATTTTATCAAGTATTTTTACTCAGCTTAATGCATGTAGCTACAAAAAACTATTTGCAATTGTATTTTTTAATATCTCTTTTAGTAAAGATAATGCATCAGTGGTGAAGTAAAACATACCTAAAAGCCAACTGTCTGTAATTTAAAATCAGTTTCTGTGATTGAATATCTAAAATAAATAATTCATATATTTTTAGAAGACATTATGGTTGCATGCAGTACTAGTAGTAGTAGTAGTAGTAGTAGTAGTAGTAGTAGTAGTAGTAGTAGTAGTAGTAGTAGTGGTAGTAGGTAGTAGTAGTAGTAGTAGTAGTAGTAGTAGCAGGAGTAGTGGTGGTGGTGTTATTATCATTATTATATTATTATTATTAT
>CM035180.1:5545441-5568203 GCA_020233015.1 Callinectes sapidus
ATATATATATATATATATATATACTCTTACCTCATAAACACTAGTAAAGTAATGCATGACGACTCAGCAATTTTCATCAAGAAAAAACCTAGAATACAAAACATAAAACAATTACAATACAGACATGTAAAAAAACAGCAACAAGTAATAAGAAGAAATAAACATAGTTACTACATACATACCGATGAAATGACCACACCTATGCGGTGACACCACACACCACACCACAACCAACATTAATTTATTAAGAACTAAATAACTAAGGAAAGCTGGAAGAAGCCACCAGGCCTACTCCTCGTGCAAGCACCGCTGCTAAAATCCTCCTATCATCCTCATCCATAAAGGTATATAATTTTCTAAAAAAAATTGCTCTCGTCTCAACAATAATATGATTACTAGGTCTGTTCTACTCATCAACATCCATATTACAGAACCACTTCCATCTTATTTCTTTCCTAAACATAAATTTATTCAGATTAAACCCATTATTTCTGATTCTATGTTGGCTATTGATCATAAGAACCTTGCTAATGTTCCATTTGTTATAGCTTCTATTCTACTTAAATACTTCATATCATCTCTTTACCTACGTTTATCTAAAGAATGCAAATTCGATGCCTGTGATCTTATTTCATACGATATATTCCTCATTCCCTGTTTCTTTTCAAAAATTTTCCTTTTGCATTTATTCTAGTAATCTTATATCCTTCCTTATTGCGGAGTGGTACAGCAGAATTTAAATGCAGTCTTACCGGCGCCAAATATGGCTTCAGTATAAATTTGGTCTTCTGAATTTGAGTACCATATTTCTTTTTTATTTAATGCCTCAAAGCATTGTTTTTTTCAGACTAGGTTAGGGGTAACTCTAACGCCTATTTTTTTTTTTTTTTCTTATTCTGAACTTTATCGCGTTTATGGTGTATTTATTATGGTGAATTATTTCTATCAACACTGAGTACTTTGCATTTATTAATATTAAACTCCATTTCCTATCTATTTATCATCTGTCATCAGTTTCTGATCTAATAAATCTACTATTTTTTTTATCATTTGAAAATTTATAAGTATCACTATTAATCTCACTACTCAAATCATCAACATATATTATAAATAAAAATGGCCCTAAAACTTATTCTTGAGGCACAATTACTTAATTCAATTCTAAATTAGTACCGTTTATTGCAACTCTCTGTCGCCCATCGTATAACCACGATTTCATCCAGTTTAATTTCTTTTCTTTTATCACATGCGCCTTAACCTTTCTTAGAACCCTTTAGTAAAATCAAGGTAAAAGATGGCAAACCATTCACTGTCATCCATTGCCTCATAAACTATACTATAGAAATTCAGTTTGTAATGCAAAAACCTTACAAGTTGTATTTACTACAATGTTAAACTATTTCACTGATTGGGATGTTTTCACATATTCAATCATTTGTCAGTTAAGCTTCACAAACATTCAAAAGTCACACTTTCTAAATAGAGCGTTCTAACTATTACCTCTACCTACCAATCTATTTCACAATCCACTATTACTTCCCACCTCTTTTCTAAAGCTTTACCTTCTCGTTCTATCTCGATTACTAATCTTGTGTATTTTCTTTTAAATATCCCCCTTTATTATAATCCTTTTACCACTTAACGACTTATATCATGCATGGGTAACACCCCACCGCCAAAAAAAAAAAAAATGAGTTAAGGTATTTTCGCCAAGTAGCTGCGGTACCTTTGTCTTACCCATGAGAAAAACAAAACTTATATATATATGTATATATATATATATATATATATATATATATATATATATATATATATATATATATATATATATATATATATATATATATATATGGTGAAATATAACTATTTATTTATTTATTTATTTATTATATTTATTTATTTATTTTTTTTTTTTTTGCGCGTTTTTTTTCCCCTAGCCTCTTAGATGTCTAAATGGTGAAACACACGAAAATAACCACCCTGTCTAGGAAATATAACAATGTTAAAAACCGTCTCATTGTTCATAGTTATCATTCCTTAGTTATCAAAATGGTACAATGTATAAAATTCTACATAGAAAAAGTAATAAAACACTAAAAGAAACACATGCACTCTGCATGGGAAAAATTACCTTCGAATTTTTGCTCATCTTACGTAACAAATTCATACATGTATGAAAATATTCGGTAAGGGGAAACCTAGCAATCTTGCACTTAATGTGACTTTACTGGACATGGGCTAAAACGTTTGTTTGAGTGTTTTACCTATCTATTTACCTACACACTCAAGCTTCCTATATTGACAGCGGGTGGTGAGCTGAAAAGTACTTATCGCCTCACCATATTTTTTCTCCTCCACAAAAAAAACCCTGTTTACCTATTTAAAAATAGTGTTTACATAGTTTCAATGAATGGATCATAAAACTTTCTTCATGTTTGCCTGGTTGAAAATTATGAGCGTTTTCTATATAGTATTCAGTTGACCGTGTTCTTGGGTGGTCGTTTTTTTTCAGTGGCGGTATGTCTGTAACTTTTCATGCTTTCAGAATATTTGGTGGTGGGTGGATTCTTTTCAAGTGAGGAATGAGTGCCCTCTATACCTCCCATAGCTCACTCCCCCCTCTGTCTCTCCTCATCTGCGCCTCCTCTTCCTCCTTTTTGGGCAGCCAGGGTCCTTTCCCCCAGGGATACCAGTGTCCCTGGCCATGGCTGACTAGCTGGTTGGGGTGGGGCTTGCAACCCCTCCCTGTAAAAAACACCCACAGCCACCAACAAAGTTAGAGACAGCGGTCGGGGTGGGGCTACAGGCGCGGGCGAGCCTCTGGCCATGGTCCCGATCGAAGTATGCTGGGGGGTCCGACCGTGCAGACCTCTCGGGTGCCAAGGCACCAGACGGGCCTGCCTACCGGTATGACGGATGCAGGGGAAAGCCTGCGGGAACCTTGTGTCCTGAAAGGGGCGGGAGGACCCCCTAGCCATACTTCTGATTTTGGGGGTGCCGGTGGGGCTGCAGATGTGGCGCCTGCACGTTGGACCACTCCTGGGGTGAATCTTCGAAGGGTTATGCGTGTGGGCTTCTGGAATGTCCTGAGTCTCTCAGAGGATCACTGACTGCCTCATTTATCAGATGAGCTCAGTAGGCTGAGGGTGGATATTGTGGGGCTCTCTGAGACAAGGAGGCCTGGCAGTGGCGAGACCAGTAGTAAGGGTTTTACTTGTTCCTGGTCCGGCATGAGCAATGGTCACCATGTCACCATGTCATTGTCCTGGGCGACTTTAATGCTGTCACTGGCACCGAAAGGGCTGGCTAAGAAATATGTGTTTGTCCCCATGGTTCTGGTAACAGAAATGACAACAGCTCTCTTTTTCCTTCTGAGTTTTGCAAGATCCAGAAGGCTGAGAATTGCAGGTTCCTGGTATCAGAGACCAACGCTGCACCGCTGGACTTGGTATAGCAATGCCGGAGGGTTAGCGAAGGAGATTGATCATATCCTTGTCAGCACGCGTTTAAGGATCCTCCAGAGCTACAGGGTTTTTCGGAGTGCCAAGTTCTTTGCGACCGATCACAGGCTTGTTGTTGCTTCATTGAAGCTTCATATCAAGTCCAGAAAGCCTCCAAGACGCAACCACACTGTGTTTCATCTTGAGAAGCTGTAGGACTTGACATGTGCACAAGAGTATGCAGGTTTGGAGTGCTCGACACCCTTGAGGACCCTGAAGAGGTATGGGATACCTTCAAACGTGAGACTCTTGAGGTTGCCAAGGGATGCATTGGGGAGCGCCCGAGGTCACGGAGTGGCTTCACCTCGGTAGAGACGCTGGAAAGTATTGAGGAGAGTCACGCTGCCAGACTTGCTGGGAACCATGACCAGTACAGGGCTCTGTCACGTAGCACTAGAACTCTTCTGAGAAGAGACAAGGAGAGATATGTCAGGGGTCTCGCTGAGGATGTCGAGTATCATTTCAATGCTAATGACCTCAGACCTGCCTATCGGGCTCTGAAGAAACTCTGCTCCAAGTCTACCTCTCAGGTGAGTGCTATCCGAACAGCAGATGGTTTTCTCGTATCGGACGCAGATGGGCAGATGGCTCGTTGGGCTGAGTACTTTGAGCAGCTGTTCACGGTGGATCCTCCAAGCGGACAGCTCCGGACTGCAGGATTGCAGACGCTGGATGGTGATCCACCCATTGACGAAACTGCACCCTCCAAAGGCGATGTCAAAGAGGCTGTGGCAAAGTTGAGGGGTGGAAAGGCAGCTGGCATCTGCAACATCAGTGCGGAGCTGCTCAAGGCTGGGGATGAAGCCATGATCCGTGGGTTGCATGCTGTCTTGACTGCTGTATGGCATTCATGTACCATTCCCCTTGACTGGAAGAAGGGGTTGGTCGTCCCTATCTGGAAGGGGAAAAGGGACCGTCAACACTGCAACTACCATGGAATAACGCTGCTCAGCGTATCAGGCAAGGTGCTTGCCCATTTGGTGCTGACACGGATCCGCACTCACCGGATGAAGCATCAGAGACCTGAACAGTCAGGGTTCACGCCCGGTAAGTCAGCAACTGACCGCATCCTAGCGCTTTGCGTACTGGTGGAGCGCCGACGTGAGTTTCGACAGGGAATGCTTGCAGCCTATGTCGATCTCAAGAAGGCGTTTGACTCAGTGCATCGAGAGACACTTTGTGATCTTCTGCGTCTCCGTGGGATTCCTGCAAGGATTATTGGTCTATTAACTGGCCTGTACTCCGGGACTGTAAGTGCTGTGAAGTGTGGAGGAGGCGTGTCCAGCTTCTTCCCTGTGAATACAGGTGTGAGGGTATGTCGGATCAGGAAATCATTGAACCAGCATGTTCAACTCAAAAATCCCCTCTATTACTCATTCCTAAGAAACAAGGTGATTTTCGCGTAGTAGTGGACTTTAGATAGATTAATTAATGCACAATATCAGATAGATTTCCAATACCACTATTAGGTGACATTATTCAATCACTAGGTGATTTAAATATTTTTAGTCAGGATTCTTCCAAGTCGAGTTAGAAGAATCGTATCACCCATACACTGCTTTCACTACTAACTCAGGTCAATTTATGGTCAATTTATGCTCAAGCGCATGGCGAAAGGTCTACGTAATTCACCTCCTACCTTTCAAAGGATAATGTATTCAGTTCTTTCAGGTCTTCTCGGTAAGCACGTACTTTGCTTTCTAAATGGCGTTATCATCGCTTCAAAGAATTCTCAAGAAAATTTCAGCGTTCTCTCTCAGGTTCTTTTGCGTTTTGAATTCACTGGTCTCAAGTTAAAACTCAGAAAATGTGCTCTTCTCTGAAAACATGTCAAATTTCTCGGTTACAAAGTCGATGAGGACAGTATTCACATGTTAGACTTCAAAGTTCAAGCCATTCAGTCCTTTCCAACTCCATCTTCTCCAGATCAGATTAGACAATTTTTTGTTTAGCAAGATTTTACCGCCAATTCATTTAAAATTTCAGTTTGATTACCCAACCTTTTACACAATTACTCATGAAAATGCTGAATTCGTTTAGTCTGAGAAGGAACAAGATGCATTTAATCATCTCAAATTTGCTTCATGTAGCTCCCCAGTTCTTGCTCTCCCTAATTTTGAAAAGGAATTTACTCTTTGTACAGATTTTTCTGGCTACGGTATAGGCACTGTTCTCATACAAAAAGACGACAATGAAATAAATCGCGTTTTAGCATACGCTAGCAGACTCCTGAATAAAGCAGAACAAAATTACGATGTGACAGCCCGCGAAAGTTTCTCTGTTATTTGGTCCTTACGTCATTTTCGCGAACTTATTCTTGGGTACAAGATACACGTCCTAACAGAACATTACGCTGTCACAGAAATATTCAAGGGTAATAATTTTACTGGTAAACTCGCTCCTTTGCAGTTAACCATCCAAGAGGTTAATCGTACGTTTTGTTAAATCCCAGGTAAAGCAAATGCTGTTGGAGACGCATTATTACACAACATCGCTCCTGTCTCTGTTATCACTACTAAACTTACAATGCCTACAGCAAGGGATTTCAAAACACATCAACGTTCAGATCTGTTCTGCTCTTCTCTCTTGTACTATCTTGAGTCTGGTGATCCATCAAACCTACCAAAATTGCACGTTGATGTAGACTTATTCTTCCCACAGGATGACCTCCTTTACAAGTCTAGTTCTGCTTCTTCAGATGACATAAATAAACGTTTCAGACAGTTGTTCCACAGTCTATAGTTGAAAATATATTACTTCAGATTCATGATTTCTTTCAGGCCATCCTTGTCGCGATCACTCATTCCCACAAGCTAGACGATCATATTTCTGGCCATCTTTGAGAAAAGATATATTTTCTCACTGCACACGCTACCAGTCTTGCGCTGCTAACCGTTCATCTCCTGCTCATCATCGCCATGGGATTCAGTCTGCATAGAGTCCCTCTCACGCAAAATGGATTCCAGTATCTTTTGTTTGTGTAGATAGTTTTTTTCTCGTATTCCCATTCTTGCCCCTAGCAAAGATAAGACTCCTCATTCTATAGCTGATCATGATCAGGTGATATGATCATGTAATCTGTCCTTACGATGCCCTACTGTTTTTACTTTCAGATGATGGTACAGAATTTAATAATTCACTTTTACAGTCAATCTGCCAAGATTTTCACATCAAGAAATGTAACATTGTTTCGTATTCTAACCTTAAAGGGAAAGGTTGAACGATGTAATAAAAGTATCTTGGATATCTTACGTCATGTCATGGATTCTTAGTCATCTTAGTACGAATTACTTTTTCTCTTAATTCTACTATCTATTCTACAAAAAAAATCTCCTCATTACGCCCTGTCTGGGCAAGACAGGCGTTTATCTCGCGAGTTTTTTTCTCAGCACACCTCCTCCTGTATATAACTTCGATGATTACGTCTACTGCAGAATGCATGTATTTCAAAAATCGCATCGAATCATCCACGATCGTCTCACTCCCACACAACAACAAAAATATTAGCAAAATAGCATCTTCGTGCATCCACTTACACTATAGAAATAGGTGATTTGTTATTTCATCAACAATATATTCACCAAGTTAGATTCACTGATTTATAGGCCATATCGTATTATTAATAACTCCACGGGCATGAAGTAAAAATGTTAGATCTTAAAAGCTTAGAACAGAGAGTTGTCTACAAAGATCACCTGGGAAAAGTTCACAGAGGCATTGCCGAGATGTATATGGATTCTAGTGTACCAGCTCTAATAGCCACTCGCACTGAGAGGTTAGCTCATAAAACACACTCTTCTTACAGACAGAATCTTCCTTCTTTTCCTAAAATCTTAATCTCTCCGAGTGCCATTCATGTTCCCTGATTGTTTATATGTAAACTTGTATATATCCTTGACTATCTGTATGCATAACTGCCATATTTTTCAATTATCTGTGTGTTCATATATATATATATATATATATATATATATATATATATTATACCTTATACTATTATTTACTATGTATGTATCTATTGTATGCAATTTCGTTATTCGTAAATATATCGTAATGTTCACATAACTGCGTAGCGTCTAGAAGGTTCGTTGGTGACTAGCCGGGTCACGTTTTGTCAGGTCAGCGGAATTTATGTGACAAACAAGGCTGCTCTGTGAAGGCCGAGTACGCGCCGCGTCGCTCCCCCGAGGGAAGCTAAGTATGTAGTATATGAATTTAATTGTGATGCATGTATCTATATTATAATTGTGTAAATGTATTGTTAGAATAATAGTGTAATTTCCGTTCGCGTTAGGGAGTTGTAATTAAGGCCTTGAGGTGGAAGAGGCGTTGTGTGACGTAATAGTGTTCCTCCGCCGAGGAGGGAGAGAGAAACGCGACGGACGAAAACCGGTCAAGAGAGGGACAGACCTGAGCGGGCAGGCGATGGGCGAGGGGACCGGACGCAGTGGTGTCTCTCTTTGTACCGGGCTGAGTATTTTTCTATTGTTCTTATTCTTGGTGCTAGGATTCTACCTTTTAGGCACAATTATTGCCAATGTGTTGAGATGTTTTACGCGTTACTTGATTTATTGTGGTATTTTGGCGAGACTGGTGACGGGTGTTTTTTCGCGAGTCGTGTAATCCCCTTCCCCTCAGGTACGCCATTTTGTAGGTGTCCGCCCGGTTTCCTTTATCTTAGCATCATTATTGCATTGTGTTGGGTTCATTTCTTATTATGGTGATTCAGCTACGGGTGTTAACAAGTTGTGGTGCTATTTTCTTGTGAACGTTATTATGGTGTGTTCTGGTGATTATTTTCTGTGTAATCCGGGATTAATTCGGTTTTTGAACTGGTGTGTATGTGATCACCAGCGTGTGTGGATCTTTCTCAGTTATTTTAGTGTCTCTTGGTTCTTGAATTATTCCTATTTTTGAGGTGAAATATTTAATCTTTGTGTTAATTTAATTTTACTGGAAGTGATTATAATTCCCTTAACTGTGACGGACCTGACTTATTTCTATCCTGGTTAAACTTAACTTCTAATCTTAATTATTTGTGAATAAATCTTGTGAATCTATGAGACTCTTTCCTTAACCCGCAGAGCACCACGGTAAGAGTGTATTGTTGACCACCTAAAAGACCGGCCAGATTTTGGATTTTTTTTTTTTTTTTTGCAGAAATGGACATAAAACATAACTAAAACTAACAAGGAAACAAAAAAACTGCTCATTGATGCCAAATAGGGGTTCAGAGGGGGGGGGGGAGGTTCTGGGCCAGACCGCGTGTTCAAATTTCCCGCGCGGCTAGAGGTGAGGCTGAGCCACACGCTTCAAAACTGTAGTAGGGTGTGATAGTCTATAAAACACTGATCATAGCAGAGACCAACATTACACTCTCTGCTGCAGCAGGCCGCGTGATGTGCCAGCCTGGGGGGAGGAGCTACGTTTGTGTGAGAGACCACACGCAAGACTGACTTTGGTAGCGGGGTGATGTGGAGAAGGATGCTCATTCTCACTATCACTCTCACACTCACTCATCACACTTGTAGCAGAGGATTCTCTCTTTCTCTTACAATCAACTACTCTAGCAGTGCATTTCACTGGGGAGGGTACTGGTGGGGGTGGAGAAGGGAGTTTGGGACGAGGTAATGCAATTTCCTCCTCCTCCTCCTCCTCAACATTTGTTGGTCTCCTCCCTTGTGGAAATAAAAATCCTAGTGTGTCATCCATATTACCCCTATCTACATTATGGGCCACAACACCAGTAGGTGATGGAGGGAAACCTAATGAAGCGTGAGTAGGCTGTTGCCCAACACGCTTATCATGGCTATGACTCACACCCACAGGCTGAAGCGGTATTTCTTCATCGCTTTCTATATCAGCCACCTCGTCTTCTCCCGGTCTATATTCATCTCCTGATGAGTCCTCTACAGTGTCACTGTAGTCATCTGACTCAAGAGCGAGCTGAACAATTTCAGGGAGGCTCAGAATGCGGCGAGAGGAAGCGCGGCGAGACATGACTGGTGTGCGTGGGAGTGCTCACCATAATGGCAGGACATCACACTGCCTTGGTGGCGCACGCAGCTCAGAATCAAGATGCCAATTCGTGATTAACTTGGAGACATGATGAGGAAGCAGGCTTGTGAAAGTTAAGCAGATCACGCCTGTATGGTGGGAGATATAAGGTCGGGAAGACGCGACGGATCTCATCCGTCGTTGGTCCTGAGCGTTACAGAAGTGCGCGACGGATGTCACCCGTCGTTGGGGCTGTGCGGGTTAAGTCTCCATCCCCTAGAACTTATGTTAATTTTATTAATTTTATTATTTTTTTCTTTTCTAATCACACCCCTGAGTTAACCCAAAGCGTTAAACCCGTTGTAACGTGGCCTTATTATTCATTGACTTCACTTATTGACAGGTTCCCCAGTTGAGTTGGGAACCTTGTCAGGGTTTAACCTGGGGTCGTAACATAGAAAGTGGCGACCTCTCGCCAGGATGGTTAATAATTATAATTACTTCCAAGTATGTCACTAACCTATTTGTGTTCCAGCAGTGTTGTAAAGGTTTGTGACTACATTAATACTTTCCTGAATGTGTAATTTCTGTGGAAGTGTTTTGTGAACATTACATCATGGAGAATGAACAGGAGTCAGAGCGTCCAGTTAACATTATTAACCATGCTGATGTGGAAATTTTTTTAGCTTCTAATCCTTCGCCAGAGGAGTTAGAGGAGCTTGATAAACATGAGTTGGGATTACTGGCTTCTTATTATCAACTTAACCTCCCATTGGGGAGCAACAAAAGGTCTTTGCTTAATGCTCTGAGGGAAGAAATTTACGGTACTTTAAACCCTGACGCTGGTGGCGATCGAGGTAGAGATGAACGAAATCGCTCACCTTCCCCCACTTCTAGTGTTCACCCTGAGGTAATTCCCCCTGCTTTGAGTTCTAGTGAGTATCTCAGACTTAAGGAATTGGAGCTAGAACAGGATAAAATTAGGCTTGAACGTGAGAAAATTCAGGCAGTAGGATTAACTGGCTCTCCTCACCAACAATCTAGCTTCTGTAAAAACTTCTCTGATCGCATCAGGGTTATTCCCTCTTTTAATGAAAATGATGTGTTAGGATTTTTCAATGCATTTGAGAAAACAGCCATGGGTCTGGAGTGGCCTAGGAAGGAATGATCAGTAATTGCCCAGACTTCTTTTACGGGGAAAGCCAGGAAAGTTTATGAAAACCTTACCTTTTCTCAGTGTTCTGATTATGATTACATGAAATCAGAGATTCTTAAAATATACACTCTTACTCCGAAGCCTACCGGCAAACTTTTAGGAAAGTTCATAAAAAGCCTAAGGAGTCATACTTGGATTTTGCTACCAGGCTTGAACATTCATTTTTGATGTGGCTCAGATCCTGTGATGTAATGAATGGTGATGAGGAGGTGGATGGTGCCAAATTGTATCAGTTGGTGTTAGTGGAACAATTTTTGTCAAAAGTGCCAAAGGAGACAGAATTCTACCACAGAGATAAGAAGTTTGATCTCAGCCAAGTTAAATTTGCTGCCACTCAGACTGACCATTACTGGGTTAATAGGAGAGCTGCGTATGGTGCTGGTGACCTTGATCCTGTTCGGGGTCTGACTAATCGTCCTACCAACACTAACAATCCTTTTCAACCTCACAACAATTCTCATTATTTTGGTAGATCCAATTTTCCTAAAAAAAAAACCTGTCCATCACTCTAACAAAGTTCCTGGCATGGGTGCTTCCCAGCCTCCTAGGAAACCACAACCGCCCCCGGGAAGATTTAATTCCCCCTATTATTGTAACTATTGCCGTAAATCGGGGCACACTGAGAACCGATGCTTTGCTAAGCACGGTAGTGGTGGTGTGACAAAGTCTCATGCATTCTCGTTCGCAGGCTCGAGGATGCGTCTTCCAGCTCCACAGATGACATGTGTGGCTGACCCACAAGATACTCGTCCGATTGCCCAGGTGGTGAAGAGCACACCAGCTGCGGACCAGACTAAACCGGGAAGTGATGTTGTTTTGTCTTATACTTCCACCCCTATTGAGTCATGCAGTCCCTTTGTTTTTCCTGGTTATGTTACTCTTAGTGGTCAGAAATACCCTGTTACTATTCTCAGGGATACTGGAGCCACTGGATCTTTGCTCATTAACCCTACGGGTAAACCACTTGAAAGTTGTGAGAGTATTCTGATTAGAGGGGTTGCTGGATTTGACACATTCCCCAAACTAAATGTTCATTTAGATCGTGAACTGGTGAAGGCAACAGCAGATGTGGGCGTAGTTGAGAGCCTACCAATACCAGGTATAGACCTTCTCCTAGGGAATGACATTGCAGGTGCCAAAGTTTTTCCTCATCCCATTGTTTCTAGCGGGCCTGTGAGTGTTCCAGAAACTGTATCTTTGGAACAGCAGCATCCTGAGGTGTTTAATGTGTGTGCCGTAACTCGTTCTATGGCAAAGGTGATGAACACTTCCCCCGAGAGTGTGGCAGAGAGTGGTATGGGTGAGAATAGTGATAAGGGTGGTGTGGAGATTGATGGTGCAGTGATTAGCCAGCTTGACGTGCCTACTGCAGTTGAGGAAGTTGTCTAAATCTAGGGAGTTACAGTTGAGTGATCCTCAGCTTACACCTCTTAGGAATATTGCAGTGGATGAGAATGTATGTTAAAATGAAAGTGGTGTTGTATTTTATGTGAAAAATGGGTTATTATGGAGGAGGTATAGACCCCTTCATGTTAATGTTGATGATGGAGTGTGGGATTCACACCATCTCGTGGTCCCACAGCATTGTTGCCGTCAGCTGCTGGAGATGGCTTATGCTGGACATCTTGGAGTTCGCAAAACACTACAACGCTTGAGGAAACACTTCTACTGGAAGCACATGAAGACGGATGTCTCCCGCTTCGTCAAGGAGTGTCACCCTTGTCAAGTCGCTGGTAAGCCAAACCAACCAGTGCCTGTTAGCCCACTTAAACCTATACCTGTCATGCAAAACCCCTTTGAGAGGATCATTGTGGACATTGTGGGGCCCTTACCTAAAACTTCTTCAGGGTATAATTACCTCCTTACAATTCTTGATGTTGCCACGAGATACCCTGAGGCTATCCCTCTACACACTATTCATGCCAAAGTAGTGGTAAGGGAACTTTTGCACTTTTTTACAACGTTTGGGTTACCTTTGGAGGTACAATCAGATCAGGGGACAAACTTTAGGTCCAAGTTGTTTGGGGAGAGCTTAGCAGAATTAGGCATAGCACATGTTGTTTCTAGTGCGTACCATCCTCAGTCACAGGGCGCACTTGAACGCTACCACCAGACATTAAAGTCTATGCTACGTAAATACTGTGAGGAAACGGGACACGATTGGGATAAAGGGGTTCCCTTCTTACTGTTTGCCACCCGAGAGGTGCCCTCAGAATCTCTTGGTTTTTCCCCACATGAGTTAATTTTTGGACATCACGTTCAAGGACCGTTGCTGTTAGTGAAGGAGAGGTGGAGTGGTACTCTTGGTCCTCCTCCTAGTGTGTTGCAATATGTGACTGACTTTAAGGAACGCCTCGCTCAGGGCTTACATATGGCCCATACTAACTTAACTCAGGCTCAAGGCCATATGATGGAATGGTATGACAGAAAAGCGAGGGAAAGAACGTTCAAGGAGAATGATGAAGTGCTCGTGTTGCTACCATTCCAGGGTCAACCGTTATCTGCAGTTTTCGGGGCCCTATAGAGTTTGCAAGCGAGTGGGTGAGACGGATTATCTTGTAGAAACACCTGATAGGCAGAAAAGGCATCAACTCTGTCATGTAAACATGTTGAAGCCATATCACCGTTCCCATTCCTTGCCTAGTGATGCATGTAGTTTGATCCAGGATGGAGGTGATTTTGAGAGTGATGAGCTTAGTTTTCCCCCGTGCTTTCAAAGTGTGACGCAGTGGTCGGAGGAAAACAGTGACGCTTTTTTGAACAGCTCAGTTGAACGAGAAGCTGTCACACGTCACTTCTCCCCAGTCTACTGAACTGGTATCCCTTTTACAAAAGTATCCGTCTGTTTTTGGTGACTCCCCTGGACAAACTAACCTAACTTATCATGATATAGATGTTGGTTGTTCTTCGCCTGTCAAACTACCCCCATATAGAGTTCATCCTAGTCGTTACCAGGCCATGCAGGATGAGATAAAGTATATGCTTGACCGTGGTCTTGTTACACCATGTATTAATGAGTGGTCGTCACCGGTGACTTTAGTTCCCAAGCCTGATGGCACGTTCCGATTCTGTGTAGATTATCGGAAAGTGAACTCTTTCACAAAGTCATACTCTTATCCATTGCTAAGAGTGGATGCATGTATTGATGCCTTAGGGTGTGCTAAGTTTGTAACTAAAATTGATCTTGTGCGGGGATACTGGCAAATACCCCTGACAGAGAGAGCCAAAGACATTTCCACTTTTGTGACGCCACAAGGTACTTATAGGTTTGAGGTCATGCCTTATGGGCTTAAAAATGCTCCGGCTACTTTCCAGCGTCTCATGAACCAGTTAGTGGCTGACATTGATAACTGTGCAGTATACATAGATGACCTCATTGTGTTCAGTGATACGTGGGAGGACCATTTAGTGCATCTAGAGAAAGTGTTGGTTCGTTTGTCGGAGGCCTCCCTCGTACTGAATTTGAAAAAGTGTGAGTTTGCTAAAGCCCATGTACAGTATCTAGGATACATTGTAGGCCAGGGTAAAGTGTGTCCTCCCCTTAGTAAAGTGGAGGCTATTGCAAAGTTTCCACGTCCAGAGCATAGGAGAGGCCTACAACGTTTCTTAGGTATGATTGGATATTACAGGAGATTTGTAACTAACTTTTCTGATGTCACCACCCCCCTTAGTGAATTGTTGAAAAAGGGGAAAAGGTTCCAGTGGACCCCTGAGTGTGAACATGCTTTTCAGTCCATCAAGGATTTACTCACTAATCGTCCCCCATCTTGCATTCTCCGGACTTCAAACGTCCTTTCAAATTAGCAACAGATCCTAGTAATTTTGGCGCAGGGCAAGTGCTACTGCAAAGTGACCATAATGATGTTGATCATCCTATCAGTTACTTTAGTAGGAAATTTAATTCTGCTCAACAGAATTACTCTGTGGTGGAGAAGGAGCTTCTAGCCATCATTCTGGCTTTGCAGTTCTTTTCAGCTTATCTACCTCCTTCTGGTCCTGTTATTACTATTTATACAGACCACCACCCCCTGAAATTTTTGGATAAATTTAAAAATAAAAATCAGCGCCTCACTAGATGGAGTTTATCGCTGGAAGAGTATAATCTGGATATACAGCATGTGAAGGGTGTTCATAATGTCCTAGCTGACGGTCTGTCAAGGGTTTAGCCAGGTCTTGCTCAGTTTCTTAATTCTTGAGTTTCTCTGTAGTAGTTTCATACTGAGCCAGACCTGTCTTTTAATGTGGGCGTATTATGACCGTCAGGCATTGACGTTAAATATTATTATTGGTGTCCTGCGAGCAATGTTTGTTTGTATGTAACTATATGTAATGTTCCTAGGACAGCAGCCCATTCTTTATATATAAACCGCCTCACACCGCAGCTCGATTTCTTCTCTCCTGGCGCGGCACGCCGCGCCTCACGCCGCAGGAAACTGCTGACTCCGAGGCGTGGTCATGTGATGCAGGGATGGGTGTGTGTGTCTGATGCCTCAGTGTTCAAGTACATTATTGTATCTCATATAGTGATGTCTTATAAACTAAATCCTACTTACAGAGTTTATATTATTATATTTTAGTAAATGTAACATCCTATAGATACAATAATAATGGAAATGCCTAGTTATATATATAAACACATGCAATTCCTTGTAGAGGACAAAGCTGTATCAGCATTTGTGAAGTATTGCACCATCTTATAGAGATGTTGCATCAAATTATATTTGCATATATAAATACAATTAATTTCTACCCATCGTGTACCTAACAATGGTTTGTGACACGACTCCGACATCGAATGTTCACTCAAACGACCGAATCAGGTTGAGGTCGAGCTTCAGTGTAGGCGGGCAATAGACAGGTATTCTGGTGCTATTGGCGGCATAGAGATGCAGGATAGGGATGATGCAGTGCTGATCACCGCGAGCTGGTAGGACACTGACAGTTGTGCTCTTGTCTATGAGGAAGCGTGTGTTAGAGAGGCCGTCGTAGATGTGGAGCAGCACTGATGACGTGTGACGGCCTTATGCTGCATTAATAACCGTCGTTGGTGTTTTGACCCTGGTGTTTTGATCCCCAGTAATTGCAAGGAGCCTGGCACTTGTGAACCCTGGCACCAAAACTGCTGTGGTAGTAGCAGTAATCCGGATGCCTGCAACAAAAAATCCTTAGGTGTCTGTTATGTGAGTGAGAGTGAGAGTGAGAGTGAGGACGGGGGGAAAATTCGCTCTTGAGCTGGTAGACATCTGCCATAGTCTTAGATACCAGAGCTCTAAGTTGCTGGAGGTCCGAAGCTTGTGGGGTGACGGCAATGACAGCTGGCGCGGAGGTAGGTGTAGAAGAAGCGTGGGCAATGACAGAAGACACTGGAGATGGGAGAGTTGCCATGTAGTCATCAGTGAGAGCGGCCAGGTCCTCAACAGACAATTTGCTCTTGACTGTGAGCAGACCTTTCTGGCTGGAAACAACTGCTTGAAGAGGTCAGCGTCAAAGGCGTCGTACTTGTCACCAAGCAGCTTCTTCATGCGACGTAGCAGATCAGTAGGCTTCTTGTCATCAAGTTCCACTTTGGAAAGAAGTTCCTTGCAGGAAAGCTCGATAGAGGAACGGAGGTGTGTCTGGATGGCTGTCTTGAGATCTGCATACGGTGTATTAGATGGGGTTGCAGATGCGATGACGTCAGGCACTTGAGAAAGTTCGTCAAGTGGTAAGGAAGTCTTAGCATGTGAACTTGGACAGCTCAGCGGTAATCTTAGCAGCTCTGAAACTGCACTCTATAAGGGCAAACCACATGTCCTGGTTCTGGTGACAGAATTCAGGAGCACAGAAAAACAGCTGTGGAGACCGATGTGTCTTCTTCTTTGACCATGATGAAGTTTCGAGATTGATGTGGCAGGGGCGGGTGTCTTTAGGGCCAGTAGAACTCGAGAGGGGCCCGGCAGGACTTTGGGCGGGGTGCGAGGATGGCGGGAGGACTTCGGGCAGAGGTCCCGGCAAGACTCCGAGCGGGGGTGCCGGCAAGACTCCGGGCGCGGGTGCCGGCAAGATTCCGGGTTGGGATACCGGCAAGACTCCGGGTGGGGGTACCGGCAAGACTCCGGGTGGGGGTGCCGGCAAGACACGGGGTGGGGGTACCGGCAAGACTCCGGGCGGGGGTGCCGGCAAGACTCCGGGTGGGGGTGCCGGCAAGACTCGGGGTGGGGGTGCCGGCAAGACTCGGGGCGGGGGTGCCGGCAAGACTCCGGGCAGGGGTGCCGGCAAGACTGCGGGCGGGGGTGCCGTCAAAACTCCGGGTGGGGGTGCCGGCAAAACTCCGGGCGGGGGTGCCGGCAAGACTTCGGGCGGGGGTGCCGGCAAAACTCCGGGCGGGGATGCCGGCAAAACTCCGGGCGAGGGTGCCGGCAAGACTCCAGGCGGTGCACTGCAGACTGAAGGCGGTGGCTGGAGACGCTGAGTTTCTCCCGACCTGTTCCTCAAACTCACGAGCCCCAAATGGAAGTAAGGCTTCTTGGAACAGGAGTTGTCAGACGAATAAACCCTAGGGCTTATATCATCCAACTACGATAGGCGTCTGCCACGATCCGGGGAGGATGTTTTGGTCTTGGTCACTCCAGTGTCACCAAATTGTCGTATGGTGGAAAGATACACCGTGTCTAGACCTCTGTTTATTTTCAATAAAAAAGAGGGTTATAAAGTTAGACTAAATATCCAACAGGCATATGACAGTATATTTTTAGTAGTACTTAAAATGTGCAACCTTTTCAAACATGTATACAAAATGGCCTTGACTAGAATTATATGTCCAACCAAATATCAAATTCAATTTGGGATAAAAAATACATAACAAAATACAATAAAATATAAAAGTGTGCTGATACATTAAATTTTTGTTGAGTATACCCTGAAATTACGAAATTACACAATAGAAAACGTTAGAAAAGTTACTGTGATAAACACTACAACATATTTGACTTTCTCTCTCCCTGTGTTTTCACTTTTTTTTCTTTCTTGAACCCCATTATCGTTCTGTCTTTAATTCATAGAATCGTATAATCACACACACATTCCCGTTAGGCCCAACATAACTATTGCTGTTCATTCTTTTCTTTGCATACCTTTCGTATCTCTATCCCTTCGTGGATATTTCCATGCTTGGAGATCTCAAAATTCACCTCCGGCTTTGGTATTCCTATTTTTTTCAAGGATCATCCTACTAGCTTTCAACATCACTATCCTCTATGACCTATAGCAACTGGTTCAACGCCTTATTCCTAAACCTGACAGTCTTGGAGATATGCCCAATAATCTTGACCATTTCTGTACTTCTAATCCTTCTGTATATTATATATATATATATATATATATATATATATATATATATATATATATATATATATATATATATATATATATATATATATATATATATATATATATATATATATAATCACATTTCACCGAACCTTTCCCAGGATCCCCCAAACCATAGGCACCTCTGACGTTTTGCTTCTCCCAGTGGGGGGACCTGAGGAAGTACTATACTGAGTTTCCCTGGAATGATTACTGCTTTTGTATCAGTGGTCCATCTATGTGTGCTGAACGCAAAATAGAGGTGATAGTGTCTGACATGCGGATGCACATTCCTCACTCTTTTTTTTTCAAACTACATCTTCACCATCTTCAAAATCTTAGTAAAAAAAAAGGAAAAAAAAAAACCAGCCTTTTCTGGCACTATATTTGACGCAGAGGTTACCCATAAATTGTACTTTGTCTTTTCATCCCCCTTAATCTCATGCACTTTACATTTTTGCTCGGTATCATGCAAAGTGCAACTCGTCAAACGTTCATTCATTATATAATAGTATATAATAATGTCCAAAAAATTAATAGTATATAATAATGTCCAAAAATCTAAAACACACTCCCTTCGAGACTTCTGGCATTTGGCCAAAAACATCTCTAATAACTTTATTCCTTCATCTCTCTCTCTCTCTCTCTCTCTCTCTCTCTCTCTCTCTCTCTCTCTCTCTCTCTCTCTCTCTCTCTCTCTCTCCATTATTTCATCCTAATGGCACCACAGCCATCATATATGCCATCACATATTGTTGTAAAATTGAACGCTTAACTTAAACCTTTCCCAAAAAAGTTAGCTTTGGCAATTTTAGGCTTGTTCTTCATTCTTCTCCTCTCTCTGACCTTGATTAAAATGATCTGCAGTGATGTTTTCCATGCTCTAGCTAGCCTGAAACTTTGGAATGCTCATGGACTTCAGGCACCTTTCTTTTTGTTATCAGAAATTGTGCTTCAGCGATTGCACCTTTCACGGATAAACTCTTCCAGCTCTTTCTATCGACTTCCATTTTTTCTTCTTTATCCTGAAAGTTTGCCTACATTTAGCCTATCCCTAAAAAGTGTGACCGTTCAAATTACTTAAAATGCCGTCTTATATTTTTAATCTCCCGTTTGTCTAAAGTATTGAATTTATTCTCAATTGGAAGATTCTTAAAAAAAAAAAATGTCACTTTACCACCTTCCATCTGACCGCTTGTATGGTTTCAGTCACGACCGCTCTACCGCTGATATTCTGGCTTTTCTTACTTTCTTATTCTTACTTTCTTACTTTCTTATTTTCATAGAATCTGGCACAAACCTTTGATCTCAAAACTGCCCTCATGCGGTTTATATTCTTCCCTTTGCTACTTAATCTCTTTTTTTTTTTTTTTTTTTTTCTAGACGATTATACTGCTAGTGTCGTAAAGGGCCACTATTTTTTTTTTTTTTTTTTTTTTGCTAAATCTACAAATAACTGTGGTATCAGTGTTCTGTTCTACTACCCAGTCTGTTTCTGTTCATTACTAATTTTCAAAACCAAACATCTTGCCTCATCCATTTTTACGATTATGATATCACCCTACATTTTACCACGTCTTTTTAAAGATGACTGGACAGATCCTGCTAGGACGCCACAGAACGCCTTACCTCTGAACTTTTAAAGATTTTTCTTCATTTGGGGTATACAAACAATTCTTATCAGTGTTCAAAAAATTGTTTAAAAAACTTGTCTATCAACTTTACTCAGCGTTACAGAAAACTATCCCCTCTTTTTCATAACACCCTCTAATGCAATACATATCCTTAGTCTCTTCTTTACTTAGAATCGGAACTGGAGTCATTCACCTCCCCTAATCTCTTGCAAAAACATCCTCTATGATGTTAGTCGTTATGTTTTTCTTAACTCCTAATTGCTAACTCCGTACAACTGTCTTGTCCACCCATATATACAGTACTCTTCGTATGTGTGTGGGAATTTCATTCACTCTTTTATTAGTGTGAAATAGGGTGGAATAGGGTATCAACTCCTCTCTTTTAACTGACTGCCTTCAATCTATTTCTCAATCTTGGAATGTTATATCTCTGCCTGTCCTCTATCGTTACTGTCATGCTAACAGTTCATTTTTTCTTGTTAACTATATGCCTCCCTTTATCCTGCAGCTTCGTTGCACAAGGCTTTATTTTTCTCCTCATCTCTATTTTGTCTGTCTAATGAAAGATTTCACCAATACTATCAATTATTCGTTCCTTTCTCTGGTAAATTCTGAATCTTCCTCCCTGCTTCTGTATTCCCTGATTCTTATGTTGTGATTTAAGGTTTCAAGACATTTGTTCTTGTGTTTTGGATCATTCTTTTGGAACTATACAGAGACTGAAAAACTAGTGAGGATTTTTAGTTATTACCTTTGTTGCCTTTGTTAAGCTTCCTCTCATTACATCATATATATATATATATATATATATATATATATATATATATATATATATATATATATATATATATATATATATATATATATATATATCAATAGCCACTGTTCTTTTAAATATATCAAAAGTGGTGTGTCCTTTCACTCATTCTTCCTATTACTTACCAATTATTTTTTAAAGTAAACTTCTTGCTCTATCCACTTTTGTGCTGACGGTATCACCATACACTACTGTTACTCATCTTTTTGGAGACGACCAATCTTCCAAAAAGTAAACAAATCACACAGGGCCGTTACATTATGCAACTCTAGACCACTTCCAAAACAACGTGTTTTTTTTTTCATTGACATTTAATGATCCTCATCGTCTACATTGAATACCTTTGGTAATTACTTTGCTTAAAATGTAAACAGGAAATCTCTGTTTTTCATCTCTTAGTAAGGTAGCTTGCATAAAGTCCGCGTTTTGTGGTGTCTCCGACATTTTTTTTTACCACCAAAAAAGAATCTCAGCATGTATGTGGGGTTTCCAATCACACTGCTTTATTAGATCAGGTGAAATAAAATTTTGGCATCATACCTTTTTTTCTTATCTGACTGACTGCCCTCAGCTTCTTTATCACTGCTCCAATGTTACATCTCTTGCTATCTGTTTGACCTCTATCCCCATCCTTACTAACTGTGAGCATCCCATTTCCTGCAACCTCGGTGCATAAGGCTTTGTTCATCCTCTCACCCCTACTCTATTCACATATATAAAGGAAGAGTTTTCAATTACTTCCTTTTGTATTTTTATTTTCCTATAACCTAAATTCATTTTAAAGGAAGGCTTCAAAACATTTACCAATTTTTTTTTATCGCCATGCCTGTTCACATAGTCACAGAGGAAACGAAAAAGAAAAAAGAAAAGGTAATTGAATCCCCCCACCCACCAAAAAATAAATAAATAAATAACGAATTTTAGCAGTCTTAAAATTGAAAATCTTCCATTAGCTCAAAAGAAAGAATATTTTATGATTAGATATAAGAAAAATATCCGATGACACTTATTACAGTCATAAATGGTTATGTTTATCTTGAGTATGATCTTCATGACAATTTCTTGAACCGTAGCTCATGGTCATGCTTGTACATCAGTATCACCACTATGAGGGAGCCTGTTATTTGATTAGTTTTCTGGTTTGGCCAGAAAATTCTTCAGCATTCATTTCGGCCTATACTAAAAGAAGATGTAATCATATATGTTAACTATTGTCATGTTTAGAGAATTATTGAGATTTTTCAGAAATTTACGGATATTCCTACCTCAATGAATTGTAAAATTGCAAGGGATGCAAAACTGTAAAACCCTAATATAACTTACCTTACAGTCTAGACAGAAGGAAAACAGTGATTATGCTCATAAAAATGAAATTTCATTATCTCGATTTCTTCTCTCCAATAAAGAAATTGTCTCATCTCCATATTAATAGGTTTTCTTTGTGTGATTTATGATGTACTAGGTTATCATGGCCCTCTATAATGTTAAGCCTATAAAAGTGTGCTGCTATGAAAGAATAAGTAGACTACGTAATCCATCGTACTTCAACGGCAGTGAGCAACTCACTATGGGCATTTACGTGAGCATGGGCGTTTGCTTAGTTGTTAATAAATTTGAAGGTACGCATAGTTTTTTTTTTTTTTCACAGACACCAGAAAATTTGACAACGTTATATATTGCCTGCTGTTCACTTCATATTTCATGATAGACTAACTTTTTTTTCTTTTTTAGCCTAAAAACTTTGAAATGGGGTAGGATTAACATAAAAAAGCAAAGTCAGTACCAAGTTTTATGACGTTTTTAATTATTGCAATAATATAATTCCATTTATAGCTCATTCAACGTACCTGTCCTGTACAGTCTCGGCCTCAATACTTTAAAATGCGGTGTGACAAGTTATATATATATATATATATATATATATATATATATATATATATATATATATATATATATATATATATATATAGATAGATAGATAGATAGATAGATAGATAGATAGATAGATAGATAGATATCTTTTTTTATCTATTTATTTATTTATGTGAGTTTGTTTCACGCGGTTTTTTTTTCTTTTTTATTCAGGTGAGGTCCAAAATCCCAGGGAATTTTTAAATTATGTTTTTTTCCACCTATATGCGATATTTCCTTGAGTGTCCAACAGATGTCACATGCAAGATCCTTTGCCCCAACCAAACAACAACAGTTACAAACACACACACACACACACACACACACACACACACACACA
>CM035180.1:5584126-5595278 GCA_020233015.1 Callinectes sapidus
TGGAAGGATGACTTTGCCAAAGAAAGACTTATGCATAATGAAATCATAGCCAGAAAAAAGGTTGAATAAGCTCATAGTTAAGTTCAAACAAGATAAGGAACTAAAAGAAGAGTATAAAAGTGTGTTTGACAGTTATGAGTCAAATCACATCATAGAAGAAGTGCCAAAGCAGGACATTACAAGTGTGAATCCTGTGTACTATATGCCTCATTGTCCAGTATTAAAATTAAGTAGCTTAAGTACCAAAGTGAGGCCTTTGTTTGATGCATCAGCCTCCTGTTATAATGGTGTATCGCTGAACAACTGTTTGTCATCAGGCCCATCACTTGACTCAGATTTGTTTAAGGTGCTCATGCGCTTTCGTCGTTGGCCTGTTGCTATTACAGCAGACATAAAAAAGGTTATTTTGCAAATAAGTGTTCAAAGAAAAGAGAGAGAAGGATGGAAGCCATAGGAGGGTAGTTTCGAAACTAAACCTTTGTGCTAGACGCCATCAAAAGCTTTTGATATGTCTAGGCTACAGCAAAAATTTCACCAAAATCTCTAAAAGAGGATGACCAAGTCGGAAGCCATACTGGCGATCAGATAGAATATTGTGAAGATATTTAAGAATCTTCTTGTTGAGAATAGATTAAAAAAAAAAACTTTAGATAAGCAGGAGATGAAAGCAATAGGGCGGTAGTTTGAAGGATTAGAACGGTCACCCTTTTTAGGAACAGGCTGAATGTAGGCAAACTTCCAGCAAGAAGGAAAGGTAGATGTAGATAGACATAGTTAAAAGAGTTTGACTAGGCAAGGTGCAAGCACAGAGGAACAGTTTCGGAGAACAATAGGAGAGACCCCATCAGGTCCATAAGCCTTCCGAGGGTTTAGGCCAGCGAGGGCAAGGAAAACATCATTACGGGGAATTTTAATAGGTAGCATGAAGTAGTGAGAGGGGGAAGGAGAAGGAGTAAGTGAGTGATTTGAAGTAGGCACCGCAACAGCCAGGGTGATATGACGCCGCTACCAAGCGAATGAATCCCATAAAACTGGTAAAATCAACTGAAATAAATTCTGATAAATCTGATAAAATCTGATAAATCTGATAAAATCAAATCAAATAAAAACGTTAAAAGTAAAAAGGTAAAAACAAGCAAAGGTAAAAGCTCTATAATAGAGAGAGGAGGCCAGCCTCCTTCAAAAAGACTAACACGTCATAACCTGGGGAAGGACACGCAGGCCCCAGCACCTTACTTAGTCTATATACCCCTTCCTCACCTTGACATTTAAAAAGAAAACGTTGCTGAAGTTCTCCCAAACTCGGGCACTCGACCAGCAAGTGTCGTTCAGTCAGAGGAACTAGACAGTCATCGCAGTACGGTTGATAATCTTCTGGCATCAGGTAGCTATGGGTGAGGCGAGTCTGGATTATCCGCAAACGAACTAAGGATGTCTGCGAACGACAGTCTTGGACGTTAGCATAATTCCAAGGATAGAGACTGTTTTATTAATCCACCCATTTTAGAGGTAGCACCACAAACGTTCCACCTCTCCTGCCAAATAGCAATGATGGCCTCGCAAATTGTTGGAAGTACATCCGAACACGAGACAGGGTTAGGAAGAGCCACCCTAATAGCCGATTCCCGAGCAAGTCTATCAGCTCGTTCATTGCCAGGTACGCCGACATGCCCCGGGACCAAGCAAAACTCAATACGATACCCCCTCTTGTAAAGGAGATACAACCCCTCAAGTGCGGTGAGGACCAGGGGATTACCAGAACGAGTATAAGAATTAAGAGCAGAGAGAGCACTACGAGAATCGCTAAAAATCGTAAAATAATTAACAGGAAAAATAAAAATAATTTAAGCCAAAATTATTGCAGACAATTCAGCAGTAAAAAAAGAAGCCACCACTGGGAGACTACCTCTTCGACAAAAGTCGGGGAACACTACACCAAATCCAACACCAATATCAGATTTAGAACCATCAGTAAACACTGAAATTGAGCCAGAATGGTCAGAGGTATGTTCTAGGAATAGAGTACGAACAAAATTAGTTGGCAAATTCTTCTTAATATCTACAACCAGTTTACAAACGGACACACCGGGGAACTGCCAGTACCCGACCCTAGGCAATCTGTAAGGGCAGATAGAAACAGAAGGAACAGATAATGTCGCCATAACAGACTCAACCATAAACCCAAAAGGTTTGGGGAAACTAGGACGAGGAGTAAAAGAGGGCGAACAAGAATCCTGTATGACCAACTTACAGGAGACAGACTGGGGAAGGCGTTGTATCCGTAATCAACAACGCAACAAGGACAAATAACGACGCAAATTAAGAGGCAAGAAGCCTGCATCTACAAGGAGGCTAGGAATTGGAGGAGATCGGAAAGCACCGGTAGCCAGGCAGACTCCGGCATGGTGCACGGAGTCGAGAATACACAAGTGGGCCTCTGTAGCAGAGGAGTAAATCTCACAGCCATATTCCAACTTGGGAACTAGTGTCCCATGGAGGAAGAGAAGTGTGTCCCTGTCGGCACCCAAAAAAGTATGGACCAGAATCCGAAAAAGCGATAAGGCTTTCTGACAAGCCGTCTTCACGGAGCGAAGATGAGCCACCCAGGTAGGACTACTGTCAAAGTCTAGACGTCGTCTCAACACAGGAGATGCGCCTATTTGAGAGATAGAGATCTGGGTCAGGATGAACAACGTGAAGTCGACAAAAGTGCATGGCTACAGTCTTTTAGGGGGGAAATCGGAAACCACGTTCAACAGCCCAACGAGATACCTTATTAATTGCTAGTTGCAGCTTTCGTTCTTCCAACGACATATGGGCAGCTGAGAAAGAAATAGAAAGATCGTCAACATAGAGGGAGCTATGGACGCCATCAGGAAGCACACCAATGACACCATTAATATCCACAACAAACAAAGTAGCACTGAGAATACTATCCTGTGGTACACCTTCCTCAAGAGGAAAATCCTTAGAAAGAACACCACCTACCCAGACTCGTATAAGACGATCAGATAAAAATTGCTGAATAAATAGAGGGAGGTGGCCATGAAGTCCAGACTCTATAAACTAAGTAAAATGCCGTGACACCAGGCTGTGTCATATGCTTTCTCCAAATCGAAAAACACAGTGACATGGTAGTGATTATTGGCAAACAGCCTGCAAATGGAGGCTTCTAATGACAGAAGAGCATCGGTGTTAGACCGAACGTTTCTAAAGCCCTACTGCACCGGGGTTAAGAAATTAGCTTTTTCCAGGTACCACTCAAGACGCTCATTGATCATCTTCTCTAATACCTTACAAAGACAAGAGGTCAAAGAGCTCGGCCGATAATTAATAGGTTGAAGATGATCCTTCCCAGGCTTTGGAATGGGGAGTACAATTGCTACATCCCACGTAGAAGGGAAATCACCGGTACGCCAAATGAAATATCAATCTAGTAAAAACGTAAAAGCAGTATGAGATACGTTTCATAAGAAGGCATATTAGATATCATCAGGACCCGGCAACGAATCGTGACACCGAGATAAAGCAGTCTTTAAATGTGATCCTAAAAACGGAACATTATAAAACTCGCCACCGGTGAAAGTAGAATCAAGTCCAACATCCTCCAAATTTTGCCTATATTTAGCCTCAGGCGCACCAGGGTCTTTTCGAGAGATATTTGCAAAATGAGAGGCAAATAGATTGGCAACTGTCACAGGTTTTGTCACCTTCTCACCGGCATTCAATAGGACAGAAGGAGGAGGAGAAAACTTACCGGAAATCTTGCAGACTTTGTTAAAAATCTCGGCTAGAGGAGTCTTAGCTGTGATGGAGGAGATATAAGGCCTCCAAGAACTGCGATGAGTTTCCTTGAGGATGCAGACGAGGTCGAGCACAGGCTTGTCGAAAAGCCTCCAAATACTGAGGGTCACCACGATTGCGGCGAAGCCTATTAAACGCAGATCGTTTTATTCTCACAGCATTCGAAGACACTTCATTCCATCAAGAGACAAGAAGTTTGGGAAACTGGCCCGATGTCCTAGGAACTGATTGGAAGCCTGCAGATCGCAAAAAGTCAGCGAAGTAAATTGCTGCCTCGTCACCGGTGGTGAAACCAGTTAATGGCCGAATAGACGAGCTAAGTTATGTGTAACGCTGCTAATCTGCCTTATCCAAACGCCAACGAGGAAGGCGTGACCGTGGCTCAAAATCCGCAGATTCGATTAAAATAGGAAAGTGATCACTACCGTGCAGATACGGGAGAACCCGCCAACTAAAATCAAGGAGAGAATTAGGAGAACAAAGTGACAGATCAATAGAAGTAAAATTACCCGTTTAACTATGGAAGTGAGTCACATCACCTGAATTTTAGAGCTCCAATCCTTTGTCTTCCATTAAAGAGGCAAGGAAAACCCCACGAGGATTGGTGGCACAATCATCCCCACAAAGGATGGCGACCATTAAAATCCCCTAGGATGAGGAAAGGAGGCGAAAGATCCTGAACCAGGGCGTCAAGATGAGGCCTAGTAATAGGAACACCGGAAGGAAAATACAGGCTACATAAGGTATAGAATTAGCCTAAAAATACCTTAACAACAACTTCCTGCAGCAGGGACTGAAGTTGCACCGCGATAGAAGGGACATCGGAACGAATAGAGACAGCTGTCCCACCGTGGTGGCCCTATCCGGGAGTAGGAATACTAAAAAAAACTACGATACCCGGGAGGACTAGAAGAAATGCTATGTCTAAGCATCTTCTGTAGACAAATACATGCAGGAGAAAATCAGGAAATGAATAATTTGAGTTCTTCCCAAGAGGTGCGCAGATCTCGACAATTCCAGTGAAGGAATTTGAACGTGGCAAATTAAGTTTTCGGGCGAGTCCCTCCCAAAGGAAGTGACTTCCCTTTTACCTTTACTAACTTCACTGTTCATGGTAACATGACGGATACTCGGTGAACCAGATATTTCAGATGAAGGAACAATTGGAACTCGAGTAGAGCCAGACCTAGGGCATTCAGCTTTCGGACGGGAAAGTAATTTCTGTTTGAAAGTGACACGTTTGGTGGGTGCCACATTAGGACCAGAGCGATCACACGGAGTGGAATGAACAATAGCCTGAGTCTGACAAACCGAAAGAGTAGAATCTTGAGACATTTGACGATCGAGATGACAGGGCATTGCGTCATCAACTAATGGCGTGTCCTCACAATCAAAAGCATCTGCAGCTGCAGACGGAACAGCAAGACACTGAGAAGAAGTAGATCGTATAGGTTTATAAGAACTGACAGAGTCACCTGCAAAAGCGAACGAGACTCTATCAACAGCCTGTACATGAGGAGTAGGAATGACAGACACCTTTGTCGGAGGCACACTCAGCAAATCAACCGAGTCTGTAGAGCAGTGTTAACGTTTGTGTGTAGGCCGGGTGGGTGTTCTGCGCTTTGGACTTCGTGGCATTCTAGCCTCTAGGGAAAGAGGAGACAAAATACTGGCAGAAGGAAACCCATCAGAAACTTCACTAGCACCGGCAACAGCAAAATCCAAATGAAAAATTTGTTACTGAGAGGAATCTGAGAAGAGCAAACATCAGATGGAGTGGCCTACATGAAGAGACATTGACACAGAATCACGAATCGTTGGCTGAGATGAATTATGGGAAATCAATTTGGTAGCATATGAAGAAGCCTCACCACCCTTTCCCTGCCTGAATGAGAGTTCGCGACGGGCAGCACCCAGGCTGATAAAGTGGGAGTTCGCATGTTGCAGAACATCTTGCTCTAAGCGATATCAGGGACACTCCCGGGAACTAAACTTGTGGCCATCTCGGTAGTGAAAGCAGTATGGGGTAGAGTCACATTCCGATGTAGCATGGAAACCCTTGGATGAGCAACGGCCGCATCAGGGGAGCTGTGGTGCAGTGTTTTCGACTGTGACCGAACTCGTAACAACCGAAGCATTGAAGGATCCTATCGATGAATGTCTTCACTCGCAGCCGAAGTGGGCCAACGTTGATGTAATCTGGGTGGGAAGAACCAAAGAAGGTCAGGACGATCATATTGTCCTTTCCTTTCACCTTCCATACCTTCTGGACCGTGGGCGGGCACATGGCATAGATCTCGTTTTCACTGAACTCACACAGGTCATAATTGAAGACTATTCTCCGGCAGTAATTGAAGGTGCAGTGGGGCTGTACAGAGTCAAATATGCAGTTATCTGAACACTGTAATTGGAGCAGCATCTTTGCTTGTGTCAAAATTCCCCCAGCTGTTGCACTAATAAGCAACGAACCACCAAGGGGTAGGGGGTTGTCGAACCTCTGAAGAGACCTTCTCAGCTGTACGCTCCAGCATGTTAGGAACGTAGTCCAGATCAGACTCAGTCACATTTCTTGAAGAGAGGGTCTCTGCATGGAGACCCGGGATGTTGAACGATCTCACGGCCTGCAAAGCTGACCTAGCCTCTGCGGCCATGGCAAAGGCTACATAACATCTATTAGAAGGACAGTCCCGGTCATATGTCAGCAGGATGCGGACAATGTCCCCATATGGCTTTACAAGATCATGAATTGCCCTGTGGATAAAGTCCTCGGGAAGGTCATGCAGGAGGAGGACATCACGTCCACCGGCAGCAGGTGAGTCTAAGTCATTACTGTGACCAGAGAAAACTACCTCGGAGGCCTGGTCAACCACCTCGTGAGGGGTAGAATAACCTTGCTCACCCATATACATAGATTTAAAGAAAACATGACCCAGGGGCCAAGAGCTACCGCATACCCGATCGACGAGGGGACCGAGCGTTGGCAGCTGCTGATGGGGTACCTCATCCCCCCCACGGAACTGCTCATTTTAAAGAACCGACCCCATGGATACGAATGTTTGCCCGTGTCAGTGCTAAGATCCCCTTCCCCAACGTTTTCTGGCTCAGGCACCCAACCATCCAATGCGGGACAGCCCCCAATCCCTCGTGCGGGAGGCACCGTAACCCCGTACTGGCAGTCTACGTCTTGGGAACCATTTAGTTTCTCCCTTCCCTATCAGACCTTACTGGCATGGGAAACCCTCTTTCCCCAAAAAGGGGTAGACCAGGGGTCGAAACCCCCTCCAGCATAGCTCCCCAGGTACGTCGGGCACGCAAGCCCCCCCACCACGACAAGGCGGCTCCCAATTGAGGGGGAGTGGGGGAGAAGGACGAACAAGCTCGGAATCGTACAAGGTAGAGTTTATAGCAAAGGTTTGAGGGAAGAGTTCAGCTTTAGTGATGGATGAGATGGCATTGGTGCCATCAGGTTGAACTAAAGGAGTGATAGATTTCTGGCTAGATACCAGAAGTCTTGAGGGGAGTTATACCTGGAAAGATTTTGACATTTTTTATGAATGAGGGAGTTTTGGGGAAGTTGTAGAACAGACTTGGAATGATTTCGGGCAGAAATGTAAAGCGCACGAGACTCGTGTGATGGAAGGCTCAAGTACCTTTAGTGGGCCACCTCTCTATCATGGAGAGCACGAGAGCATGCTGTGTTAAACCAGGGTTTGGAAGGTTTAGATCAAGAACAAGAATGGGGGATGTATGCCTCAATGCTTCTATGCCTCTGTTATGCGCTCAGCACACAGAGACGGGTCTCTGTCACGGATGCAGTAATCATTCCAAAGAAAATCAACAAAATACCTCCTCAGCTCTTCCCAATTAGCAGAAGCAAAATTCCAAAGCCATCTCCGCTTTGGAGGATCCTGAGGAGGTATTGGAGAGATAGCACAAGATACAGGTATGAAATTGTGATCGGAGGATCCCAACGGAGAAGAAAGGGTAACAGCATAAGCAGAAGGATTGGAGGTTAGGAAAAGATCAAGAATTTGGGACGTATATCCAAGACGGTCAGAAATATGAGTGGGATGTTGCACCAGTTGCTCTAGGTCAGTGGTTCCCAATCTAGGTGCTATGGCTCCCTGTGGGGCCATATAGAAGAATGTAGGGGGCCATAATCTGAGGCTATGCATAAATAAAACCAAAGTAGTTTAAGGGGACCATTCGGCATTTTCGGTGAAAAAAAGCGTTTTTTTCCGGATTTGGCGACTGTAACCTCACAGAATGCCCGACCCATTGCCAGCAGCATAACGCAATCATCGTATTATAGGTGGGTTTAAAGGGCTGGGCATTTAAATACCTCCGCGCTGCTGCCACGCCCCTTTCTTGAGTATGTTTGTTTTCCTTGTATTGTTTTTAGTTTTTTGGGCGTTTTGGGGGATTTTCTCTGATTGATGTCACTGTACGATAGTTTAGGCTGCTGGCAGCAAGGTGGAGTAGGAGGGGGAGAGTGGAGAGTGAGTCACGTGTTCCTTACCAGCTGAGTGTTTTTGCGTTCGGTATTGCTCACAAAGGAAGTGCATTTCTCTCATTTGTTATCGCTTGTGACTTAACTTTGGACTACAATAAGGGACAATGCCACGTCAAAGTGAAAGACGAAAGGCTGCACGTGCATCTGTGTGTGTGTCTGGCGCCGACCGCCAGGACTTATCTCTACCAAGCAGCCATGCCTACTTAGCAAGCTATAGACATGTAGTTTACTCCCAGAAGAGGAAGTGAAGGTCGACCAGGCAAGTGAAGATAGCCGTATGGTACACATATCATTGCAAAGGTTGAAAGCAATTATCAGTTTAGTGAAGTGTGAGTGCGGCAACGAAGTTACTTGCAAAGTAACTAATATGTACTTTGATTGTATTGTACAGTCCACTGATACCCTAAGAATATGATATTTTTATATTAGAAATATATAATATATCATATTATATATTCTAGTATGATAATAACAGGGGACCAGGAGCCCTGAGTATTTTAGAGGTCTCCACCATGCAAGGGAGAATTCACCCTCCATGGACAGACGTGATGTAAAATGGCCTGAAACTGCCTAAACAACCAAAACCAACTTCCCAGGAATGGTGGATAACTTATGTAAGTAAAATATATATTTTGGTTTATCTTGGGTGTGGTTTTCATGTAGTATTGAAGATGTTTACAGAAAAAAAGCTTTTTCTCAGAACTTAGTTTTTCCGTATGCAAATCCTTTCAACTTTGCCAGCAATTGACCAAATTCAAAACTTTTTGCAACAAAATGATCAGCAAACTAGTCTTTACAATAGTTGGGTTTGGGTTTGCAATAATACCATCAAATAAATTTATGGCGGACTCATATATTTCAAATTTTTGACCAAAAAAAATGGTGTCACTTTGCGATGTTACAGAATTGTCCTAAATTGAGCAACTTGAAAATGCATGCCAATTATTGTTCATATATGTGTTTACAATCTGTCATCCAAAGGAAATTGTTGTCCTATTCATATTTTTGACTGACAGATTTTATAAAATGTTTTTTTTTTTTCTTTTGCCAAAAATATTAGCATTACAAAAAAAACTACGGCAGCTATTAGCATGAAATTAATGGTACAGAAGCAACTCATAATAGTACAGATTGTGTAGAAATATTATTGAATTCGATGAAAAAATAAAGATTTTAGGGCCGAAAAACCGGTATCGGCGACGAGTAACCGAACGGTTTGTGCAATGCCTTGCAGCCGGACACATGAGTAATGCGTCCCTTTTATTTATTTATTTTAATATGATCCTGTGTTTTTGACATAAAACAAAACATGGGAATGTATTAGGGAAACAAGATAATTTTAACTCAACATAATTCTAATCTAAGGCTTCCTAAGCTGTGTATTCTGTATGATAACCTGGTCTTGAATCTTACATATCAGCAAGGGTGTTCATATTATTCAGTTAATCAGACATTCACAGTTGCAACATTGATCACCGTGTGTGCCTCCCCATATAATCAGTTTCATTCCACCTGTGAATACTTCAGTATTATATATACTTAAGCCAACATCAATACCACTGTAATGGTAAGTAAGCCGTGCATCCTGAAGTACGTATATTAAGGAGGTAAATAATATCTGCTGTATTTATGCACATTCTATAACTTTTTGTAACGTTAGATATAACTTCCTTTCAACCTCATATTTACCATTTTATTATTCTAATCATGGGTGATGACATATGTTAGCGGTGTTAGAAATAGCAGTCTTTTCTTTGTGCATTGCAGGTACAGTGATGACTTCTAACAACAAACGCAACTATGATGACAACTACCTGGATTTTGGATTTACAAGCAGCTCTGATAATGGTGTAATGAAGCCTCAGTGTGTAATTTGTCACAAAATACTCACAGCTAAATCATTAAGGCCCAGTAAGCTTAGATTACATCTGGAAACCTAGCATCCTCAACATGTTGGCAAACACCTTTCCTTCTTTAGTCGACAAGAATTAAACATGAAGAGACAATGACTTGATGCCAGTGGTTCCTTTCATCAACAAAATGCTGTTGTAGTGGAGACATCATTTCTTGTATCCCTTGAAATAGCAAAGAAAAAGAAGCCTCACACAATTGGGGAGGAATTAATTTTGCCATTTGCAAAACTTGATTTGGGTGAGAAAAGTGCTGAAAAGCTGAAAGCTTTTTCACTCTCAAATAATACAGTGCAACGCTGAGTCTCCCAAATATCTGATGACATCAAAGAGCAGGTGATACAGAAAATTAAAAGAGCTGGATTATTCGGTATTCAACTTGATGAGTCCACTGACGTCCAGTCCTGCTCACAACTCCTGGCTTTTGTAAGGTATGTTCATGATGAGGATCTGAAGGAGGAATTCTTGTTTTGTGAGCCTCTTGAGCAATCTACAAAAGATGAAGATGTAATGAAGAAACTTACAGAATTCTTTGAATCTGAAGGTCTTGACTTGGGCAATCTCTCTGGGCTCTGCACAGACGGGGCTCCAGCCATGTTGGGTTCTCAGACAGGCAAGCTCTTGCATCAAAAACGCTACCCTCAGAATTACAGGACACTCTGAGTACAATTCAAAAGACAGTTAACTTTGTAAAAGGTAGTGCTCCTAACACACACCTTTTCAATAGACTCTGCGAAGATATGGATGCAGCTCATGAGATCTTCCTATTTCATACAACAGTTCGCTGGCTATCAAAAGGAAATGTAGTTCAGCGTGTATTTGAGCTCAGAGAAGAGATCAGCCTCTTTCTCAGAATACAGAACAAGCAAGATTTGCTGTCAGCATGGTCTACAGCAAGAATATTATAATTAAGGATAAAGTGATC
>CM035180.1:5616762-5639253 GCA_020233015.1 Callinectes sapidus
ATATATATATATATATATATATATATATTGTATGTAATCTCGTTATTCGTAAATGTATTGTAATGTTCATATAGCTGCGTAACGTCTAGAAGGTTCGTTGGTGACTAGCTGGGTCACGTTCTGTCAAGTCAGCGGAATTTATGTGACAAACAACGCTGCCCTGTGAAGGCCAGGTACGCGCTGCGTCGCTCCCCTGAGGGAAGCGAAGGATGTAGTGCCACATATGAATTTATTTGTAGTGTATGTATCTACATTATAACTGTGTAAATGTATTGTTAGAATAATAGTGTGATTTCCGTTCGCCTTAGGGAGTTGTAATTAATTAATGCCTTGTCGTGAAATAAGCTTTGTATGACGTAATGCTGTTCCTCCGCCGGCGAAGGGACAGAGGGCAGAGAAACCAACCCAAAATGGTCTTTTGGATCTAAAAATCCCTACAAATGTATCGTGTCCCTACTTTCAAAAGAAAAGCCCCTACGCTTGTCCCTACGTTAAGTCAACATAGTTTTTGTAAAAAAATGCAGTTTTTCGGTGACTGATGGGAATATATGTTTTCATTTAATTAAATAATATAGATTTTGCGTTATTTATCTACATTTACAATTATTAATGGGCGGGGCACACATGATTAATACTTTTTAATAAAAGAAAAAAAAAACAATTTGAGCATATATATTCTCAAAATCTCTTCTATATGTTCATTAAATCAATACAATTTTTTTAAGCTTGGATGACAATAATGATGATGATGATAATAACAATAATAATAATAATAATAATAATAATAATAATAATAATAATAATAATAACAACAATAATAATAATAATAATAATAATAATAATAATAATAATAATAATAATAATAATAATAACTATTAAAAGAAATAATAACAATAGTGATAATGACAATAGGTTAGGTTACGTTAGGTCAGGTTAGGTTTTCCTATTTCATTCATTGTTAAAATGTTAATAAATTCTGCTACTAATGCAGGAAGTAAAATTAGTTTAGTGTTTATGTAAAAATAAAAATAAAAACATCAAATTTTAACCAAGAATCTAATGTCTTTATATCGAAAAAAGTCCGCCAACATAAACTAAATAATTACCCGTAGGAGTGTCACTACCTGTAGCCACTCAGTGCGAAACCGCTGTTTTCTGGGTGGAGATTTGTCTTCTCTTGTTACGTCCCCTCTCCTACTCCGACTTCTTATATCTATGTACTGTATGCAGTAGGAATACCAACAAATTTTAGTGTGTCACACACTAAAATTTGTTGGTATTCCCACTGCATACATGATGTGTGTGAGTTACATGAAAATATACAAAATATCGATGATTCCTTAAAAGTCCCCACGTTTAAGAGAAATTTTCCTGGGCGTCCGTACGTCCCAACGCCCATCAAAATTAACTAAAAGTCCCTACGTTTAGGGACATGTTCCTACACTTGGCAACACTGCGGAGAAACGATAATCTGTACAGGACAGATACAGAGTCTGTATCTGCCCCTCACCCGCTGGCTCAGGTCTGTATTACAGATCTGAGCCACCGGGCGAGGGGCAAGGGGACCGGACGCAGTGGTGTCTCTCTTTGTTTTGGGCTGATTATATATTTTTATAGTATTCTTATTTCTTGGTGCTAGGATTCTGTCTTTTAGGCACAATTATTGCCAATGTGTTGAGTTGTTTTACGGGTTATTTGGTGTAAGGGTTTGTTCTTGATTTATTGTGATATTTTGGTGAAAGTGGTGACTGGTATTTTTGGTTAGGTCTGGTACGCCATTTTGTAGGTGCCCGCCCAGTTTTCTTTATCCTAGCAGCATTATTGCAGTGTGTTGGGTTCATTTCTTATTATTGTGATTCAGCTACGGGTGTTAAGAAGTTGTGGTACTATTTTCTTGTGAATTTATTACGGTGTGTTTTGGTGATTATTTTTTGTGTAATCCGGGATTTTTTCGTTTTTGAACTGGTGTGTATGTGATCACCAGCGTATATGGATCTTTTTCAGTTATTTTGGTGTCTCTTGGTTCTTGATTTATTCTTATTTTTGAGGTGAAATATTCAATCTTTGTGTTATTTAAATTTTACTGGAAGTAATTATAGTTCCCTTATCTGTAACGGACCTGACTTATTTCTATCCTGGTTAAACTTAACTTCTAACCTTAGTTCTTTGTGAATAAATCTTGTAAATATATGAGACTTTTTTCTTAAGTCTCCATCCCCTAGAACTTATTTTAATTGTATTAATTTTATTATTTATTTATTTTTTTATTTTTCACCTCTGTGTTAACCCAAAGCGTTAAAGTTGTAACGTGGCCTTATCTTCTCACCTCACGTATTGACAGGCTCCCCAGTTGGGTTGGGAACTTTGTTTGGGTTAACCTGAGGGTCGTTACATAGAAAGTGGCGACCTCGCCAGTATAGTTAATAATTATAATTACTTCCAAGTATGTCACTAGCCTATATGTGTTCCAGCAGTGTTGTAAAGGTTTGTGACTACATTAATATTTTCCTGAATGTGTAGTTTCTATTGAAGTGTTTTGTAAACATTACATCATGGAGAATGAGCAGGAGTCAGAGCGTCCAGTTAACATTATTAACTGTGTTGATGTGGAGAAGTTTTTAGCCTCTAATCCTTCGCCAGAGGAGTTAGAGGAGCTTGATTAACATGAATTGGGATTACTGGCTTCTTATTATTAACTTAACCTCCTTTGGGGAGCAACTGAAAGTCTTCGCTTAATGCCCTGCGGGAAGAACTCTTCGATATTTTAAATTCTGGCGCTGGTGGCGATCAAAGGAGAGATGAACCAAATCGCACACCTTTCCCCTCTAGTGTTCATTCTGACGTAATTCCCCCTGCTTCGAGTTCAAGTGAGTATCTCAAACTTAAGGCATTGATAATGGAGTTATTAATTAAGGAGTTGATAATGGGAGAGATTTGGGCGCAGGAGCGTCGGGAAATGCCAGAGATTCATGCGCGGGAGCGCAGGGAAATGGCAGGAGTAGAACAGGATAAAATTAGGCTTGAACGTGATAAACTTCAGGCAGAAGTGTTAACTGGTTCTCCTAACCAACAGTCTAGCTTCTGTAAAAAATTATCTGACCGTATCAAGGTTATTTCCTCTTTTAATGAAAATGATGTGGTTTTTCATTGCATTTGAGAAAACAGCCCTGGGTCTGGAGTGGCCTAAGAAGGAGTGGTCAGTAGTTGCCCAGACTTCTTTTACGGGGAAAGCCAGAAAAGTATATGAAAACCTTATATTTTCTCAGTGCCCTGATTATGATTACATGAAATCAGATATTCTTAAAATATACACTCTTACTTCTGAAGCCTACCAGCAAACTTTTAGGAAAGTTAAGAAAAAGCCTGAGGAGTCATACTTGGCTTTTGCTACCCGGCTTGAACATTCATATTTGATGTGGCTCAGATAATGTGATGTAATGACTGGTGATGAGGAGGAGGATGGTACCAAATTGTATCAACTGCTGTTTAATGGAACAATTTTTGTCAAAAGTGCCAAAGGAGACAGAATTCTACCTGAGAGATAAGGACATTGATCTAAGCCAAGTTAAATTTGCTGCCACCCAGGCTGACCATTACTGGGTTAATAGGAGAGCTGCGTATGGTGCTAGTGACCATGATCCTGCTCCCTCTAAGAGTGTTGCGGAGAGTGGTATGGGTGAGAACAGTGATAAGGGTAGTGTGCAGGTTGATGGTGCAGTGACTAGCCAGCTTGACGTGCCTACTGCAGTTGAGGAAGGTACTCTGGCTCAAATGTCTGAACCCCCATTACCAATCCCTTCAATGATATTGGTTTGTCTAAATTTAGGGAATTACATTTGAGTGATCCTCAGCTTACACCTCTTAGGAATATTGCAGTGGATGAGGATGTATGTCAAAATGAAAGTGGTGTTGTATTTTATGTGAAAAACGGGTTATTATGGAGGAGGTATAGACAGACCCCTTCATGTTAATGTTGATGATGGAGTGTGGGATTCACACCAGCTCGTGGTCCCACAGCATTATCACCGTCAGCTACTGGAGATGGCTCATGCTGGACATCTGGGAGTCCGCAAAACAGTACAACGCCTGAGGAAACACTTCTACTAGAAGCACATGAAGAAGGATGTCTCCTGCTTCGTCAAGGAGTGTCATCTTTGTCAAGTCGCTGGTAAGCCAAACCAACCAGTGTTGTTAGCCCTCTTAAACCTATACCGGTCATGCAAAATCCCTTTGAGAGAATCATTGTAGACATTGTGGGGCCCCTACCTAAAATTTTTTCAGGGTATAGTTTCGTCCTTACAATTCTTGATGTTGCCACGAAATACCATGAGACTATCCTTCTACGCACTATTCATACCAAAGTAGTGGTAATGAACTCTTGCACTTTTTTCACAAGGTTTGGGTTGGCTTTGGAGGTACAATCAGATCAGGTCATAAACTTTATGTCAAATTTGTTTGGGGAGAGCTTAGCAGAATTAGGCATAGCACATGTTGTCTCTAGTGTGTACCATCCTCAGTCACAGGGCACACTTGAACGTTACCACCAGACATTTAAGCCTATGCTATGTAAATTCTTTGAGGAGACGGGACATCATTGGGATAAATGGGGTTCCCTTCTTACTGTTTGCCATCAGAGAGGTACCCTCGGAATCTCTCGGTTTCTCCCCACATGGGTTAATTTTTGGACATCACGTTCGAGGACAGTTGATGTTAGTGAAACAGTACTACTGGTGCTGTAGGGCCTCCTCCTAGAGTGTTGAAATATGTGAATGACTTTAAGGAACGTCTCGTGCAGGGCTTACAGGTGGCCCATACTAACTTAACTCAGGCTCAAAGCCATTTGAAGGAATGGCATGATAGAAAAGCAATGGAGAGAACGTTCCAGGAGAATGATGAAGTGCTAGTGATGCTACCATTCCAGGGTCAACCGTTATCTGCAAAGTTTTCGTGGCCCTATAGAGTTTATTGCTGCAAGAGTATAATCTGGATGTAAAGCATGTGAAGGGTGTTCATAATATCCTAGCTGACGATCTGTCAAGGGTTTAGCCAGGTCTTGCTCAGTTTCTTAATTCTTGAGTTTCTTTGTAGTAGCCTCATGCTGAGCCAGACCTGTCTTTTGATGTGGACGTGTTACGACCGTCAGGTATTGACGTTAAATATTATTATTGGCGTCCTACGAGCCATGTTTGTTTGTATGTTTTTATATGTGATGTTCCCAGGACAGCCCATTATATATATATATATATATATATATATATATATATATATATATATATATATATATATATATATATATATATACAGTATATATATCAACTCCTGTGGCACCCTGAGGGATGCATAGGGACTCAATGAATTCACGCCATCACCATCTATCCTGTGCCAACTCCTCCAAATCCTCTCAACATTCTTAACCAGCTTCTCGCTTCATTGTGCGCATCCACGTCTCCTTCGGCCTTCCCCTCCCTCTTCTATCCTGCACTTGCCAACCGGGTATTCCCCGTACAATCACTCCCTCCCTTCTGAAGACGTGCCCCAGCCATTTCAATCGAGACAATCTAACATATTCATCTACAGGTTGCACACCCGTAATTTCTCTCACTCTATCATTTGAAACCCTATGCCACCACTTAACTCCTAATATCCTTCGCAAAGCCTTATTTTCGAAAACCACGAATTTCTTATCCTATGTTACTGTACTATACCACGATTCATGCCCATAAATCAAAAAAGTTCTAAAAATAGTTTTATAAACTTTTATTTTAGTGTGTACTGAAAAGTTATTATTATTCCACACAGTTTTTAACATGCCCATCGCTTCATTTGCCTTCCTTAACCTTTCCTCAAACTCCACTTTTAACGATCCATCCATTGACAAAAGCGTACCAAGATATTTAAACTTTTCTACTTGTTTCACAGCTCTTCCCCCAATCAGGCAAGCTCTTAGGTTAGCAATATTCATATTAATCATTTCCGTTTTTGCACAATTAAAAATCAAGCCAACTTTCCCCCCCTCTCTCACTATACAATCTAAGACCCTTTGCATTTCATCTGTTCCTTCGCTAATAAGCACAATATCATCTGCATAATTCAAATGTGCTAATTATATATATATATATATATATATATATATATATATATATATATATATATATTATACCTTATACTATTACTATTATGTACTATATGTATGTACCTATTGTATGTAATCTCGCTATTCGTAAATGTATTGTAATGTTCACGTAACTGCGTACCGTCTAGAACAGTGGTTCCCAAACTTTTTCTGGTCGTTACCCAGTTTTCATACATGATCCTTGTCCATGCCTCCCCCCTCCCCCCCCCCCACACACACACAACTATTACCGTGACTACCGTGACTGTCTACAGTCCTACACTCATTAGGTCTATATAAAAACCACTCTAGCAAATCCTGTAATTTTATTGATTCCATTTTTTATTTTTCTCTTGTTAAATATTAATAAAAAAATTGTATTTTGCCTTTATTGAATCTCATATAATTATTGAAATGGTACTAAAGAATTAATATAATGCACATTAAAAAATTCATACGTAGAGTATATAATTAAAAATTGCATTATTGTGAAAAGCTGTTTCAGCAATAAATAAATAAATAAATAAATAAATAAATAAATAAATAAAAATAAAGAAACAAAGAAATTCCACTGGATTGAAAAAGTGTATTAATCGCACGCAATGTGATCTGATCTTTGAATCTTACAAATCCGATAACTTTGTAATTCTGAAATGAAATGCTATCTATCATAAGGAGTCATGATTAACTGCCACAGCCATGGCCTTCAGTGGCCACACACCCACCTCCTCCCAGACCATTTGCTTCTGAATGTTCATGCCAGGTTCATGTTTCCTTCACTTTTCAATCCCCATTCTACTCAGTGTGTATGGTGATGTTCCAGATTATCAACAAGTTTCTTGATTCCTGGTTTTGTTTCACTTAAAGCACACCGTAGGTCATGCTTCACTTCAAGTCTGTTGCGATATGTCGTTTTAATGTGGAGTAGTTGAGAGAATGCAGCCTCACAGAAATAAGTTGATGAAAATGGTAGAAGGTTGCGAAAAGCTGTCACGTAAGTTTGGGCATGAAGCTGCCATTGATGACCAAAATACTGTGAGAGATTCAGTTTCAAACTTCATCTTAGCACCTGAATCCTCCTGAAGTGTCAACAGCTCAGTTTGGCAATCATCATTGTCATCAGGAATGCATGTCACTGGAGCAGTGAAGGGGGCCCTTACTATAGTAAAACCAAATTCTACTGACCCATAAGGTGGGAGTGGTCATGGTGAAAAATCTCGAATCAAAACATACATCATCTTGCCACTCACAGTCTTCTACTCGTAGTATTATCAACAAACCATGTTCTAATCAATCAATTATGGAGGGCGTACGCCGGCGGGCGCGTTGCCTCGCCTACCCTACGGCGCCACTCCTAGCGGTCACGCCTCGCCAGTCTCCATGCAGCCTCCCATCCTATACCAAGTAACTCGCAGCAGGAGGCATCGACTTGCCGCAGCCAAGAGTTCTGTGGGCGTCCCCTAGGCCTCCTCCAAGTTGGATTGTCCCTTACGAAAACAACCCGACAAGCAGGGTCGGCTTCCGGGTGTCGCGCCACATGTCCATATAGCCGCAGTTGGCGCTGACGGACTATGCTAGTAATAGTCCTCGAATCGGTCTCGTGGAACAATCGCTGATTTGACACAAAGTCATACACAGCGGTATCCCATGATCCTGCAAAGGCATCTAGTACCAAAGACATCAATTCGCTTCTTCAGATCGGTGTTCAGTGTCCATGTCTCACAACTATAGAGTAAGACAGGGATCACCAGCGACTTGAAGATCCGTCTGCACAGGTATCGACAACGCCAAATACTCGTGTTGAGCGAATCCATAACGCCGTGGGCCAGGCCAATCCGCCGTGTGACTTCTTGGCTTGACCCATCATCGTTATGTACTACACTATCAAGGTATGTGAAATTTTTCAAGATCTCAATGTCCTCGCCACACGCATGGACAGACTGTTTCATCCAGCACGCCTCCAAACACCTGGACCTTGGTCTTGGCCCAGGAAACCGTAAGTCCCAAGGGCTTCACCTCCTCATGCAATACCTCTAGAGCAAATACCAGAACCTCCAGTGACTCAGCGAAGATTGCTGCATCATCAGCTTAAACAAGATCTGTAATCTTGGTCTTGCCGACAGATGCTCCACAATGACTTTGTTCCACAACTCAGCCTAATACCCAATCCATGCATGTGTTGAAAAGCGATGGAGCAAGCACACAGCCCTGCCTCACACTTGTATTCACAGGGAAGAAGCTGGACACGCCTCCTCCACACTTCACAGCACTTACAGTCCCGGAGTACAGGCCAGTTAATAGACCAATAATCCTTACAGGAATCCCACCGAGACGCAGAAGATCCCAGAGTGTCTCTCGATCCATTGAGTCAAACGCCTTCTTGAGATCGACATAGGCTGCAAGCATTCCCTGTCGAAGCTCACGTCGGCGCTCCACCAGTACGCGAAGCGCTAGGATACGGTCAGTTGGTGACTTGCCGGGCGTGAACCCTGACTGTTCAGGTCTCTGATGCTTCAGCAGCAAATGGGCAAGCACCTTGCCTGGTACGCTAGGCAGCGTTATTCCACGGTAGTTGCTGCAGTTTTGATGGTCCCCTTTCCCCTTCCAGATAGGGACGAACAACCCCTTCTTCCAGTCACGGGGGATGGTACCTGAATGCCATACAGCAGTCAAGACAGCATGTAACCCACGGATCATGGCTTCACCCCCAGCTTTGAGCAGCTCCGCACTGATGTTGCAGATGCCAGCTGCCTTTCCACCCCTCATCTTTGCCACAGCCTCTTTGACATCGCCAATGGAGGGTGCGGTTTCGTCAATGGGTAGATCAGCATCCAGCGTCTGCAATCCTGCAGTCCGGAACTGTCCACTTGGAGGATCCACCATGAACAACTGCTCAAAGTACTCAGCCCAACGAGCCATCTGCCCATCTGCGTCCGATACGAGGCCACCATCTGCTGTTCGGATAGCACTCACCTGAGAACTAGACTTAGAGCGGAGTTTCTTCAGAGCTCGATAGGCAGGTCTGAGGTCATTAGCATTTATATGACACTCGACATCCTCAGCGAGCCCCTGACGTACCTCTCCTTGTCTCTTCTCAGAAGAGTCCTAGTCCTACGTGACAGAGCCCTGTACTGGTCATGGTTCCCAGCAAGTCTGGCAGCGCGGCTCTCCTCAATACTTTCCAGCGTCTCTACCGAGGTGAAGCCACTCCGTGACCTCGGGCGCTCCTCAATGCATTCCTTGGCAGCCTCAAGAGTCTCGCGTTTGAAGGTATTCCATAGTTCTTCAGGGTCCTCAAGGGTGTCGAGCGCTTCAAACCGATTGGAGACTGTCACTGCATACTGTTGTGCACATGTCAAGTCCGGGGCTGTGGCCAGAGGCTCGCCCGCGCCTATAGCCCCCACCCCGACCTCTGCCTCTAACTTTGTTGGTGGCTGTGGGTGTTTTTTTACGGGAAGGAGTTGCAAGCCCCACCCCAACCAGCTGGTCAGCCATGGCCAGGGACACTGGTATCCCTGGAAGGAAGGACACTGGCTGCCCAAAAAGGAGGAAGAGAAGGCACAGATGAGGAGAGAAAGATGGGAGAGTGAGCTATGGGAGGTAGAGGGCACTCACTCCTCACTTGGAAAGAATCCACCCGCCACCAGAGCTAATTAAACCACCATGTTCTAAGGATGGTCTAAAATGTTTAAAATAACATATGATATGATCAATTATTTTATATCAAGAGAGATACAAATACGTATAAGAAAACGGGGCATATCAGGTGAGGCGACGTTGCCACTGACCTGAGGTGGGATTATCCGAGGGGGATGGGGGGGTGAGTGAGGTCGCCGCGTCCATACAAACCGGGTCACTTCCTATCTGGTCGCCACGATGGAAGGACACCACTCATTATATTAATATGACTGTGCATCTCACGGGAGCATAGAAAAGAAAAATTTATATAAACTACCAGTTTCATGTGCACGTATACAATAAATATCCTTAATGTTTTTAACGTACTTATGTTATAATTCGCTACACATATCATCGGATCTCGCACGCCTTTTTTTCGTAGTTATGCTTTAAATAAAACATAAGAACATAAGAAAATAAGGAATCTACAAAAGGCCGGCTGGCCTACTCGAGGTAGTTCCTGTGAATCTAAAAAGAAATATATCCACTACCATCTATCATCTCTTTCCATGAACTCATCCAACCTCTTTTTAAAACAATCAATAGATTTAGCACTCACCACATGCCCGCTGAGCCTATTCCACTCATCTACCACCCTATTTGTGAACCAGTTCTTCCCTATCTCTTTCCTAAATCTGAATTTTTCTAGCTTGTAACCATTCGATCTCGTTCTATTTGAAGTACTAACTAAAAGTACCTTATTTATATCCCCCTTATTGAATCCCTTGATCCATTTAAACACCTCTATCAGGTCTCCTCTCACCCTGCGTCTTTCCAATGAGTGAAGTTGAAGGCGTTTTAATCTGTCTTTATAATTTAAGTTCCTAATCCCATGTATCATCTTCGTCATTCTTCTCTGTATGGATTCTAACCTATTTATATCCATCCGATGGTAAGGAGACCAAAACTGAACTGCATAATCTAAATGACGCCTAACTAACGCTAGATAGAGTTTTAAAATTACCTCAGCTGTTCTGTTAGTTACTGTCCTGGCAATGAAACCCAATATTCTGTTTGCCTTATTTCTAGCGCTGATACACTGTTCTCTAGGTCGGAGGTCCTGATTAATTAATACCCCTAAATCCCTTTCCGAGTTTAGCCTACGTAACTCTGGACCACTAATTTCATATCCATTATCCAGGTTATGTCTACCTATGTGAAGAATGCTACACTTGCTAGTATTAAAATCCATTTGCCATTTATTTGCCCACTCGTGCAATATGTCTAGTTCTCTTTGTAGAATCTCGCTGTCACGCGGTGTACTTATCTGTCACCCTATCTTAGTGTCATCTGCGAATTTACTAATGTTACTGTTGACCCCAGTGTCTAAATCATTTATGTAAATTATGAAGAGCAATGGACCTAATACTGACCCCTGAGGAACCCCACTAATTACTTTCCCCCAATTTGATTTCTCGCCGTTAATTATAACTCTTTGTTCCCTGTTACTGAGCCATGATTTAATCCAGCTATACACCTTACCATCTATCCCATGAGCTTTGATTTTACTTAATAGTCTCTCGTGCGGTACTCTATCGAACGCTTTACTGAAGTCGAGGTATATGACGTCATAATTATCATCGTTATCCGCTGCTTCATAAACTGGTCTATAAAAACTCAATGAATTAGTTTGGCAAGATCTACCTTTGGTGAAGTCATGTCAGCAATCAACCCATGTGACTCTAAGTGTTCGCGGATCCTTTTTGCTACAATTGATTCTAACATTTTACCTATGACTGACGTTAAGCTAATTGGCCGGTAATTTGACATTTCGCTCCTGTCCCCCTTTTTAAATATAGGTACTACGTTAGCCTGTCTCCATAATGTGGGCACCTCTCCTGTGTTAATTGATTTGTTAAAGATATCCGTTAAAATCCCACTAATTATATATTTGCACTCTTTCAGTACCCTAGGATAGACAAGGTCTACCCCAGGTGACTTTGTGCTACTGAGTCTGTCGATCTCTTTAATTACTTCCACTCTGCTTATACTGATGTCCATTAAGCTATTATCTGCCCCTCCCCTGAACACCTGTACTGCATCTGGTATATATGTCATGTCCTCCTGGGTAAAAACTGACAAAAAATATTCATTTAAAGCTTCACTCATTTCCCTGCTACCTGCTATTATATCTTCCTCAACCTTTAAGGGTCCTATTCTGTCCCTATTCTTAGTCCTGTATAATTGGAAGAATCCCTTAGGGTTGTTTTTTGCATTACTAGATATCCTGATTTCGTAATCCCTCTTTGCTCTGCGTATGTCTTTCTTGATATTTCTTGCTAAAAGTGTGTATCTATCTCTTAGTCCTACCTCACCAGCTTTGAGTCTTCTGTAAATTCCTCGTTTTGTACCTATCATACCCCTCAACCTGTCTGTCATCCATTTCGGGTCATTTTTACTAGAACGCAACTTTCTGTGTGGGATGTGCAGCTCTTGTCCTTTACTTAATAAGTTAATAAATTTGTTATAATCCCCATCTACCCCCCGGCCACCTGCAGCCACACCCTCCTCACCCGACCCGAACTGACTCGCCCTAATCTCCCCACTAGACTCACCAGGCACTCTAGCCACCTGGCCTGTCCCCTCTCTAATCCCTAAATAACATACCTCACTTAAGTATCTTATCATAGCTTCGTAGTTCCCTCTTCTAAAATCTGGTACTAATGTCCGGTTTTCATAATTTAAACAGGAACCCCATTTAATATTAAAACGAATTTCCTCATGGTCGCTGTTACCTAATCTGCCTCCTACTTCTAGCTCGTTGACTAAGTCTTCTCGATTTGTTAATATTAAGTCAAGAATATTATTCTCTCTCGTAGGCACATTAACTAACTGCTTAAGAAAGTTGTCGTTAACTACGTTAATAAAGTCCTCAGATTCGTTGTCACCTACGTTATTAACCCAGTCGATGCTACGATGGTTAAAATCCCCCATAAAACATACGTTTTTATACCTGGTCGCCGCTACGTTAATCTCTTGAAAAATTAATGTAGATTCATTTCTGGTGAGAGACGGAGGTCTGTAAATACATCCTAATAATAGCTTTTCTCTCCCATTAACCACTTCTACCCATAGTGTCTCGTTGTTTACGCCTGATATAACAGTTCTGCTAGAGTTGCTATTTAAAGAATCCTTAACATAAATAGCTGTTCCCCCACCCGTCCTACCTGCTCTGTCCCTATGAAATACCTTGTAACCTTCTATCTCGAATTCCGTCTTGAAATCCCTCCCTACTGTGTCTAGCCACGTCTCCGTAATCGCGATTACCTCAGGTCTTTCTACGGACGCAAGACCTCTTAGTAAATCAGTTTTATTCCTAATACTGCGACTGTTACAATAATACACCTTAATATTCCTTTTACTATTATCGACTTCAACTACTTTCCTATTGCCTTTACTCCTAGTGTTATTAAAATTTCCTGCTATCCTATTTTGCCCTATGTAGGTACCTTTTTTGCTCATCCCAGATCTAGCCCTTACACCTTCCCTAAAAAAACCCACGCCCGCAGGTCCCTCTGAAGGCTCCATGCCATAGCCCCTGTACCCTGTTCGGAAAGGTGAACCCCATCCCTCGTGTAGAGATGGTCCTTGCCAAAGAAATAGTTCCAGTTGTTAATGAACAACCAGCCATTTCTCCTGCAGTGATCAGCCATATGCCTGAGAACGGTCCTCATTCTGTTTTCTTCGAAGTAATAAGATATGTGGCAGCGTGGCACGGGTGGCAACTCACACCTTACGGGTGTGAGTTGCTGACTACATGAGTTGGTTTGACTATAGCCGAGAAGTTAGGCTTTAGATATCTGGGAAGTATCTTTTATATTCCTTTTCCAAGGCCTCAAGATGTTAAGTAATCAAGTTCTGCGTAGCAGCATCACACTTCTCTACAATTAGCCGCGTCGCAGTGAGGGTTTTGATGTCAGACACCACCAGATTTTGTAATTCTTGTTGAAAAATAAGTACTCTTTTGGGCAAGCTTTAAAAAAACTTACAAAGGAATTTGTGTCGTTGCACATTAATGCTTCTGAAATTTAAATACATTTATTTCATGATAATTGATGGCATATGACATTGTTTGAGCCTGTATTCATAATTTCAGATGATATTCATAAAACACCTATAATTGTATCAAGGCAAGTAATCTGTCATTTTTTTTCTGACTTCAATGGACGTACAATAATATTTAATTTCATTTGAATGTATTGAACAATAGGCAAATGCATGTAATGTATAGGAAATATTGGTTCTAACAAAGACGTAACGTTTCCGGTACGACAACCATCCTCGGCTGGCGGCAACAAACAAGCTTAAACAACATTTCTTCTATTAGCTTCCGTTTTTCCGCTCGGAAATCTCGCAAATCCTTAGACCTTATCAGTTACTTGGTCTGTTTTTCTCTTCCTTTTCTTGAATCAGACGTGCAGTCTGCCACGGCACATGTAAAATTTGGCATGTTGGTCTCTCAACAGATCTTAGTTTTGTTTACACTCTTACCAGAGTCTTTCTAACCGAGGCCCAGATTCAGAAAGCACTTTACACTATTCAAAGGGTATATATCTCTAGGTTACAACTTTCAGACACACATTGGTATTCAGAAAGCTCTCTACAACTCTCAAATGTGGCTAGCGTGTAAATCCGGGCCCAGAACTACACCAACTCGGGAGGTGGTGTTACTCACTCAGGTAAACATAAAATTCGGTGTAACTAAGGTTTTCCAAGAAGATATAAGTAATGTGAGACAATATGACATCCAAAAGATCATTCCATAAAGGCGGGATGGTATATAGCCCACTGTGGAGATGATTCTCGGTTAACCTAACTTCATCCCCATGGGCCCCACAGGCGAGCCGGAGGGACCACAGACCGACACGAGTGTCCCTTATATTTAGATTTGGTGTTTTTATTTGTTTCACTTGATTTTGGATCTCGTTTCTGCTGCAGATACATCATTATGATGCTTCTCCATCACTAAAAGTTTCTCACGGGTCCTACAAATTTGTGGAAGAAGAGGGATGTGTGGTTTGGCCCGCGGAAATTTGCCGACACAAAATCATATAGAACATCACTAATTTATTCAGACACACATTACCTTCCTAATAGTAATGTCCTTGTGTATGCCTTCTGCTTCTACAATAACTAAAAACTGAAGGGAACTGATAAAACCTTTAAGAAAATCAAGACAGAAGTAGAGGTGACGATCAACAGAGACAACCATCAAAAGTCACAAGAGGAAGAAGAAGAAAAGGGCGAAGCTTAGACAGAGCAGAGAGGCAGGAGGGGCGAGCTTATTTCAGTTCGTCGTACGTCCGCCAGCGATCCTGTTGTTTTTATTTCACTGATTAGCTTCATATATAGGAGGTGACAGTGTTGTCTGCTATTTTTCAATAATCCCAGATAAAATGCATAAACCAAAATCAGCATTACTTTATTTTTTACCGCACGTACTTACTTAAAAAAAAAATCATTACCGATTTTCAGTTTTATCATATAATTGAATTAACAAAGCCTTATCATACACTATTAAGTATAAATAATAACATAAAGAGTTATGTTTCTAATTTTAAATACACTTGTGCAGCAATTTATGTCGTATTTGTTTCTGCACATCGGTTTCCAGATTAGCTAAGACACCTCTTTGCCTCAAGATATCGGAGACAATTAAAAATTGTAGCGCTAATAGGTATCTACGACCCTCACTGCGACGCGGCTAATTTCTGACACTGTCTCCACTATATCCAAATTTCCCAGTCCAACTTTGCGCCTCCAATTCTCCATCTTATGAATGAAAGCTTTGCTTTTGTTAACAAAATCGATTATCAAGCTTCATTTCCCTTGGAGTTCCAGGTTATGTGTGTTCAACTGTCTAAATATGTCAACAAGATAGGCTAGCCGTATTTCGAAGGTATCTGCAGAGCAAGGATGCTAAGAAGGATACCAGACCGTGAATTATACCTTGGAGGAAAGATCATCGCGCCACAGTGGACACTGACGGAACTAAAGAAAGCAAATCGAACCCATTTTCTATGTTTTACAAGGGATGGCTATATTGTTTTGCTTGATTTTTCGCCCTCCTTCTCTTATATATTTAGCCATATATTCACTCATTCATAGATACATTGCTTTTCCGCCCTCCTTTTCTTATATATTTAGTCGTATATTCATTCATTCATAGATATATTGATACATATACATATATATTAATATATTTTTATGGTGTAATATCCGTTACATAAAGTCAATAGCCATAATGACTAGATTAATTCTGAAACTGTAAACAAAATTTTGATGCCTCCTTAGCATTGAATTACATACTAGCAATGTTGTGACAAGAATAATTATTCCATTTACATATCAAAATGATTGATAGAGCAAAAATGATTACTGCTGAAGAAATATGTGAAACATGTTAAAACGACCTATATAGTTGATATACTAAATTACACTCACATTCTCTCCCCCTCTCTCTCTCTCTCTCTCTCTCTCTCTCTCTCTCTCTCTCTCTCTCTCTCTCTCTCTCTCTCTCTCTCTCTCTCTCTCTCTCTCTTCCAAATCTAAGAAATTCACAAAAAAGTCTAACAGCAGGTTTGTGATAACTAGTGACAAGCAATATTATGCGATTACAGAGTTCAAGGAACTCTAGCTGGAACAGAAGACACCAATGAACACCTGGAAATCAATGCTGACATCCATGCAAACGCCCCACTAAATAAAGAAGTAAATGAAGCTAAAGTACTAAAGTGTATTGATAAACTTTAGAACAATAAAGCTGGTGGTGTTGATAACATTATTAATGAATATATAAAAAACACAAAAGAGATATGTCCTTTGTATGTTAAATTGTTTAACAAAGTTTTGGAAACAGAAGATGTACCAGAAGATTGGCCGACTGGAATCTTGTTTTTATCTTTAAGAATGTGGGGAGAAGTTACTGATGTTAATAGCTACAGAGGTATTACCCTATTAAGCTGTTTGAAAAAGTTATTCTACCACTCTGTAAAATAAAAAGACTGGCTGATTTCTGTGAGGAAAATGAAATTATTAAAGAAATTTAGGCAGGGATTAGATCAAGATATTCAACTTGTTTTCGTATTAAAAAGACTGACTGATTTGTTTTTGCATAGGAAGGAAAAATGGATTTGTTTGTAAATTGATTAAAAAAAAAACACCATTTGATCTTGTTTGCTGGGATAGTTTGTGGTATGAATTGCTAAAAGTAGTTGATGGTAAGATTACGAGAGATTAATAATCTGTATAGTAATATTAAGACTTGTGTCTTATGTAACCAGGAATACTCGTATTATTTTGTAAGCTATAGTGGAGTAAGGCAGGGAGAAAATTGATCACCAATGCTATTTTCTCAGTTTGTAAATGATAATGAAGATAATTTTTTAGAGAATAATTGTGATTTGTGTAAACGGGTGATGAGTGGGTTGACGCTGTATTCAAGGCTTTAGTTCTCATGTATGCAGACGACACTGTCATATTAGATGAAGATGAAAGAGGTATGAATAATGCACTTAAAGCTATAGAAACATATTGTGACAAGTGAAAATTAGATATGAATTGTAAAAAAAAAAAAAGGGTTATGTAAAAAGTAGAATTTCCTTTTCAAGGGAGAGTAAATCGAGTTAGTAGATGAATATAAATATATGGGGGTGACTTTGAACTACAATGGAAATTTTAAAATATGTCAGGAAAATCTGTGTCGGCGAGGAAGGAGAGCAATGTTTAGTTTGATTGCAGTGTCGAAAATTTAGATTACCAATGGATTTACAATTATAATTATTTGTTGCAATGATGTTACCTATAATAACGTATAGTTGTGGGATCTGGGGATTCAAGGTACTCAAAGTAATAAAGATTATGCATTTTACATTTCTTAAATATGTTCTTGGTGTTAAAAAGACTATTTTGTAGTCTCATGGTCTATGGAGAATTGGGTAAATATCCCGTCAACACTTACATCAAAAGTAGAATGTTAAATCATTGGTTAAGATTAATCAATGGTAAACAAAGAAAACAAAGTTACATAATGAATCGGTGTCTCTTAAAGCTGCATGATGAGAAAAGTTTTAGGTCCTCTTGGTTGAAGTAAGTAAAATCATTGTTAAGATCACTCAGGTATGTCAAGGGTAAGGCATAAACAGAATAGAAATAATCCAGTGTTGGTAAAACTTGACTTTGAAAGGAACCTTAAAGATCAATGGATCGCAGAGTGGAATGCCATGTTACGTAACATTCATGTAGCACTTATATAACACTTATAGATCAATTTGCAATGCAATATTATTTAGCAAAATTACCAGAACAAGGAAGAATCTCCTTGTATAGATTCAGAACAGGCAATCATAGATTATCTATTGTCGCCGATAGATACAACAACACACCTAGAGAAAATAGATTCTGTACAATAATGTGATGAGAATGAGATAGGAGATGAATACCGTGTTTCATTTGTATGTAAGTTGTGGCGTCCAATGAAAGGATTGACTGTCTTTCACATTTATTTCCCAAGTTCTCCACACCCAAGTAGCTACAGCCTTGTACGTCTTAACAGCGGGCGGGGTGGAGGAGCCCTGCCCCAACCCCACCAACTCCACCCGTCACAACAACTCGACTAAACTCGAAGCAATAACGAAACAATAATTACTAAGACACTGGTTCGTTCAGAGTGCGACACGAACACACACAATATAATAACAATATAATAACCAATACACACACACACACACACACACACACACACAAATATACAATCCCCACATTACACCCCTCCCTGATCTACAAGATCACAGCAGTAACGTTGTGGAGGGCGCCGCATGCGAGTGCTGCGCCGAAGTGTGGGTTCAGCTGCTACCGTCCGCTGAGGCAGTGGTGCTTGACGGGGCTGGCCCTGCACCTGCTGCATCCTCACGTCGATGTACAGAGGAGGATCGTCCTTAGCCTCGTCCGAGTCAGAATGCGTCGACTCAGAGTCCTCTAGAGTGGCAAGGTCGCGGTGCCGCACGTCTCGCACATGCCTTGACATCCCGTCCACTTCTACAACCTGCGGCGAGTTCACCCTGGTGACGATACCAGGTTGCGATACCGAAGTGCATCGCTCGCCGCGCTTCCTTATCCATACAGCGTCTCCTAAAGAATACTTCTGACTTCCGTCGTTACTGGGTATGCTGACTGCTGCTGGCTGCTCCGGGGAAGAGCACACACGGTCCCGTACCCTGTGGCGATACACAGCATTTGCAGGAGCTTCAGTCGCCGTGGCTCCGTCACGGGGCGTGATGTTGTAGAGATGGACTGCCTCGGGGATAGAACAGTGTTTTCTGGCTGCAATCACCTTCACTGTGCGGTGGTTGCGCTCCACAATTCCGTTCCCACTTGCGGCATACGCTGCCCTGAAGCGTAGAAATACGCCCCAGCGTCTGGCAAATGCTGAGAACTGGCGCCCACGGAACACAGTGTCGTTATCGAGAAGCACTTCCACAGGTGCTCCCCTTTCGAAGAAAACTTGTTCCAGCTCCTTTACGACGGTATCACTGTCTGCCCTGCGTAACTGCCGCCATACACAGAACCGAGAAGGCCCACAGTCGATGATAGACAAATAGTCTTGACCAACGTGATGCGTGATGTCAATGGCTAAGCGCCACCACGTTTCTTCTACACCGAGGGATCCCTGACGCCATTTCACTGGTGCTCGATCGATGCAGCGGCACACATCACATTTCTTCACGACATCACGCACCTCAGCTCGGGTAACCACTCTATCCAGCTCACGCCGTGCGAAATACAGGGTGCGCCGAATACCTGGGTGACCGGCACTCACATGAAGGTCCGCTATGCTGGGCCTGACATCTGGTTCCCCTTCAGCTTCTGCCGCGGCAACGGTCGTCTTGTCGCTTCGCATCCACTCCACTGGGACGCGCGTTAATACATCTGCTCTATTTTCTGCGGAGCGAACAAGGGTTACAGACAAAGCCAAACTGAACTCTGTCACCAGTTGCCGGATAACCTCGACGCGGCGGCGAATCAACATTTCCCCGTGCGCTTTGGTGCGAAGGCGTGCACGGCCACTAAGTGCGTCATCTAACCAGCGGTGAACGGTAGCAGAGTCTGTACGCAGTTCTATGTGCTTCATACCCCATGCAATGGCCAGGTTGACCCCACGAACTGCCGCGTCAAGCTCCGCCATGTTGATATGTGTGGTGTCGTCTTGCCGTCGCAACCAGCATGCATCCTCAATAGCTACGCCTTGCGGAGTCTCCACTACAATCCCAGAAGCAAGAGAGCTAGCGTCAGTCCATACAACCGCCCGGTCGCCGCGCACACACCACGCACCATGGCATGGATCCTCTGTAGCAAGCCGCGCCGCCACATACCGCATGTGATCCCTCAGAGAGTCATCCTTTACAGCATCGTTCCCGCCTTGCGTTACCTCATTTGCCCGTCGCTTCAGCCACGCTGCTGCTGGGCGGAGCCACCCGCCCAGTGGCATGTGAGCGACAAGCCGCCCGCACCAAGCGAATATGGCCCGGCGCGTCACTTGAGTTGGAGGGGGGGTGATAGTGTTGTCGCGTGTCCACCACAGCTGGCCGTCACATGACTGCACGTGTAACCCCAGCAACCGGGCCCCGTCTTCAGCACGGCAGGGCTTCTTACACTCCAACCCGTAAGCAGCGAAGTGTGCAGAGACTTGTTCGGCACAAACTATGTCTTCGTTCACAAGTAAGTCGTCGACATATGGCAATACCGCTCTCTCTATTTCAGGGTCTTGCGCCAGGATGGTCTTGACAACTGCTTTCATGACTAACGGTGCCACGTTGAGGCCGAATCCAAGCCGTGTTAAACAGTATCGTTGGCCACGCACCATCACTATTTGAAACGGCCACAACTGCTGCTCAACACGTAACTGGAGATATGCCTTGCGAAGGTCTAAAACTGTGACATTTACTCCGTGTCGGCGCCACTTGCGTAGTTGGTCAGCACACACGTCGCTATCGGCGGTGAAGGCGGTTACGTGGTCGTTAAGCTCACGATAATCCAGCACGGGTCGCACTTTCCCACCGTTATTCTGGCGGACTGCCATGAGCGGAACAAGTCCCCGCTGAGCTCCGTGTTGTACTTCGTCATAGGGTACCAGCCAGCCATGTTGAATCCAGGATCCCAGTTCCTCGTCAAACCCCCGGCGCATGGAAGTGGGCACGTTGTACTGCGCCACGGTATTTTGTAAGCAGTCGGGCGCCTTTCCATCAGTCCACTTCCAAGTCACTGTCCATGTCCGTTGTGTCGCATTGAACTGAACACTGAAGTCCGGGGCGTCCACTACCAGTGGTGCAGTGCTCGTGGCCCCACACACCCGCTCATTTCCACAGAATTGGACGTCTGTGGGTAACTTCACCACTACACCGCCGAGTGCCGTAACTCCAGCGATACCAAGTACAGCATCCACACCTAGCGGCGGCTCGTTCATCACCAATGTGTGCACTTGAGCGCGTTGGCCAGTAGAGGTCTCCACAGTCATGTTGCCGACGCCCACACATTGGAAGTAGTCACCGCTGATGGTTTTGATGTTTGTTGTCTTCTGCTGCCACTGAGCACAAAACGGAGCATACACGATGTTATCTGTGCAGCCAGTGTCGAGCAGAACACGGCGCGGCCGACCAGCAACTAGCAGCTTAATCACCGGAAGAGCGCCACCTACCAGTTGCTGGGAGAGGGTGCTGGCGCTGATGCATCCTCTCCAGCGTAGTTTTCCGGCTTCGGACACATGGCAGCAAAATGTCCTAGTTGCCCACAGTTCCAACATCGACGAGGCCGACGGGTCCCTCGTAGCCGCTGCTGTCGCCGCTCTGGGGTTCCGGCGGCGGCGGCGGCGGCGGCCACTCGTTCGTCGCTGAGGACAGCCCTTGCTCTGGCTAGCACTTGAGGTAAGTCGAGTTTCTCAGCTCTTGAGCCTGCGCGGATCGTGCGACGAACATCATCCGGCAGACCAGCGATGAACGCGCAGGCAAGGGCGCGATCAGAGATTCCACCAAACAAGGCAGACAGCCTCCGTAGGTCAGCCAGGTACACGTCAGGGGCCTCACTGGGACGCAGCCGGCGTGAAGTAAAAGCTTCGTAGGCTGCATGCTGGTCCAAGGCGAATGCCGCGTAAAGTGCGTCCCTTACGTCCTCAAGCGAAGACCGGCTTGAAGGCGACAGCTGTGACCACACAGCGAACGCCCCGCCAGTCAGGCGTAATGGCAACACATCCTCGAGTACAGCCCCTCGGAGTCCACACAACATCTCCGCCCGTGTTACCCATTCCACTACGTCTGTCGTACCATCATACTCTGGGATCAGCCGGACGTCGAACGGTAGTGGTGAGGTGAAGGTAGTGGTTGTTGTTGATCCAGAGGTGGTGGTGGCGGTGGTGGTGGTGGTGGTGGTGGTAATAGCGGGCTGTGTAGTCGTACTCATCTTGCCTAGATAGCTTGTGGCGTCCAATGAAAGGATTGACTGTCTTTCACATTTATTTCCCAAGTTCTCCACACCCAAGTAGCTACAGCCTTGTACGTCTTAACAGCGGGCGGGGGGGAGGAGCTCTGCCCCAACCCCACCAACTCCACCCGTCACAACAACTCGACTAAACTCGAAGCAATAACGAAACAATAATTACTAAGACACTGGTTCGTTCAGAGTGCGACACGAACACACACAATATAATAACA
>CM035180.1:5639353-5653984 GCA_020233015.1 Callinectes sapidus
ATATATATATATATATATATATATATATAATGTTTTTTTTTATTTTAACATTTACAATAACACTTAATGAAATATTTCTGTATTTACATATTGATGTTTTTTCTTCTGTCTTTCTATAAATTGCTACAGAGGGGAAAACATAACTACAAGATTTCCAATCCCCCGAATTTGGATGGAACCAACTAATCATTGAACAATTTTTTTTTTTTTTTTCTGCATGGTAGACCCTTTCAAATGTCTCTTACTTGATGCTTTTAACTGAGTTTTTCCACCCCTCACAAAGGTGGAAAATAACAGCGGGAAGCCACACTCTGCCGATGCGCCAGCTCTAAATTGACCATCAATATTGTTAAACTCAACATAGCAACCCTAGATGGATGGTGTATCATAAGCAGCAATATACAATTTACCAACTTAATTGTAATTGTAAAACAAGTCTCCAAGATGAAAGGTTAGGGCATGTTCAAATATTTCAATATTATTGCATTGTAGAAGATTGGCAACCAGTTTATTCTACAGGTCAATACATCGCAAATTGAAGAATCTCTTTTGAATCTCCAACTGTGTTCTTGAATGAGATATTTCGTAATCATGGCCTCTTGTGCTGCTTAACAAAGGACGAGGAAATACTTCGTCACGGGAAGTTTGTACTTTGTCTTGGAAAATTTGCTAATATTTAATAAGATCGTGTCTGATTAATCTACCTTTATATTCTGAACTTCTGTCAACCATTGCCTCAGTGCCACACTGCTCTGAGTTCCCTGTACTCACTCCTCCTCACAGCAGCAGTGTTTCAAAGGAAATGTAGTTGAGAAGAAGATTCAGACATTAATCCAGAGTTCAGAGATGCAACAGAGGAGACCATATCACCCCAACCAAGAACATGCCAATGACCTGATCAAAGATCTTGGTCTCACAAAGTCAGATATCGAGTTTTTGACGTCGAGACTCAAGGAGTGTAATTTCCTACATGAATCTGCACATATCAGGTCAGAGTAAGCGTCGCCAGCATTTTACAAGCTTTTTTTACCTGTCAAGATGAACCTTGGTGGGTGGATTCTTTCCAAGTGAGGAGTGAGTGCCCTTTACCTCCCATAGCTCTTTCCCCCCTCTGTCTCTCCTCATCTATGCCTCCTCTTTTTCCTTTTTTGGGGCAGCCAGGGTTCTTTCCCCCAAGGATACCAGTGTCCCTGGCCATGACTGACCTAGCTGGTTGGGGTGTGCCTTGCAACCCCTCCCCGTAAAAAAAACATCTACAGCCACCAAAGAAGTTAGAGGCAGAGGTCGGGGTAGGGGTTATGGGCGCGGGCGAGCCTCTGGCCACTGTCCGAATCCAAGTATGCTGAGGAGTCCGATCGTGCAGACCTCCCGGGTGCCGAGGCACCAGAGGGGCCTGCTTGCCGGTATGACGGATGCAGGGGAAAGCCTGCAGGAGCCCTGTGTCCTGAGAGGGGCGGGAGGACCCCCTAGCCCTATTTCTAATTTTGGGGATGCCGGTGGGGCTGCAGATGAGGCGCCTACACGTTGGATCACTCCTGGGTTGAACCTTCGAAGGGTTCTGCGTGTGGGGTCCTGGAATGTCCTGAGTCTTTCAGATGATCACCGACTGCCTCATTTATCGGATGAGCTCAGTAGGCTTAGGGTGGATATGGTGGGGCTCTCAGAGACAAGGAGGCATGGTTGTGGCGAGACCAGTAGTAAGGGCTTTACTTACTACTGGTCCGGCATGAGCAATGGTCACCATGTCAAGGGGTTAGCCATAGGAGTCTCCAGCAGACTGCTGCTGTCTATTGTTGAAGTTACTCCGGTTGATGAGTGTATAATGCGATTAGGCTGAAGCACAGTTTAGGCTTCATGTCTGTTTTTGCAGTGTATGCTCCTACTGAGGTGTGTGTAACTGAAGAGAAGGACATGTTCTACGCCAAACTCGACTCTGTACTGGACCAGTGTCCCTGTCGTGATGCACTCATTGTCCTGGGCGACTTTAATGCTGTCATTGGCACTGAAAGGGCTGGCTATGAGATATGTGTTGGTCCCCGTGGCTCTGGTACCAGGAATGACAACAGCTCTCCTTTTGAGTTTTGCAAGATCCAGAGGGCTGAGAATTGCGGGTTCCTGGTATCAGAGACCAGCGCTGCACCGCTAGACTAGGTATAGCAATGCTGGAGAGGTAGCGAAGGAGATGGACCTTGTCAGTACTCGCTGCAGGATCCTTCAGAACTCCAGGGTTTTTTGTAGTGCCGAGTTCTTTGCGACTGACCACAGGCTTGTTGTTGCTTCACTCAAGCTTCATATCAAGTCCAGAAAGTCTCCAAGATTTAACCACACTGTTTCATCTCGAGAAACTGAAGGACTTGACATGTGCACAACAGTATGCAGTGACAGTCTCCAATCGGTTTGAAGCGCTCGACACCCTTGAGGACCCTGAAGAACTATGGGAGACGTTCAAATGTGAGACCCTTGAGGCTGCCAGTGAATGCATTGGGGAGCGCCCGAGGTCACGGAGTGGCTTCACCTCAGTAGAGACACTGGAATGTATTGAGGAGAGTTGCGCTGCCAGATTTGCTGGTGAGCATGACCAGTACAAGGCTCTGTCACGTAGGACTAAACCTCTCCTGAGAAGAAACAAGGAGAGGTATGTCAGGGGTCTCCCTGAGGATGCCGAGTGTCATTTAAATGCTAATGACCTCAGACCTGCCTATCGAGCTCTGAACAAACTCCACTCCAAGTCTATTTCTCAGATGAGTGCTGTCCAAACAGCAGATGGTTGCCTCATATCGGACGCAGATGGGCAGATGGCTCGCTGGGCTGAGTACTTTGAACAGCTGTTAAGGGTGGATCCTCCAAGCGGACAGCTCCAGACTGCAGGGTTGCAGACGCTGGATGCTGGTCCATCCGTTGACGAAACTGCACCCTCCATTGGCGATGTCAAAGAGGCTGTGGCAAAGTGGAGAGGTGACAAGGCAGCTGGCATCTGCAACATCAGTGTGAAGCTCATCAAAGCTGGGGCTAAAGCCATGATCCGTGGGTTGCATGCTGTCTTGACTGCTGTATGGCTTTCAGATATCATTCCTCCTGACTGGAAGAAGGGGTTGGTTGTCCCTATCTGGAAGAGGAAAGGGAACCGTCAAGACTGCATCAACAACCATGGAATAACACTGCTCAGCATACCAGGCAAGGTGATTGCCCATTTGCTGCTGACGCGGATCTGCACTCACCTGCTGAAGCATCAGAGACCTGAACAGTTAGGTTTACACCCGGTAAGTCAACAACTGACCGTATCCTAGCGCTTCGCGTACTGGTGGAGCGCCGACGTGAGTTTCGACAGGAAATGCTTGCAGTTTATGTCGATCTCAAGAAGGCGTTTGACTCGGTGCATCGAAAGACATCTTGTTCGTCTCCATGGGATACCTGGAAGGATTATTGGTCTATTAACTGGCCTGTACTCCGGGACCGTGAGTGCTGTGAAGTGTGGAGAAGGCGTGTCCAGCTTCTTCCCTGTGAATACAGGTGTGATGCAGGGCTGTGTGTTTACTCCATCACTTTTCAACACATGCATGGATTGGGTACTAGGCAGAGTTGTGGAACAAAGTTATTGTGGAGCATCTGTCGGCAACACCGAGATTACAGATCTTGTTTTTGCTGGTAATGCAGTAATCTACGCTGAGTCACTGGAGGTTCTGGTAATGGCTCTAGAGGCACTGCACGAGGAGGTGAAGCCCTTGGGACTCAAGCTTTCTTGGGCCAAGACCAATGTCCAGGTATTTGGAGGCATACTGGATGAAACAGTACAGTCTGTCCATGCCTGTGGCAAGAACATTGAGATCTTGAAAAACTTAACATACCTTGGTAGTGTAGTGCATGACGATGGTGGGTCGAACCAAAAAGTCACACGGCGGATTGGCCTGGGCCACGTCGTTATGGACTCGCTCAACACAAGTATTTGGCGTTGTCGATACCTGTGCAGACAGACAAAGATTCGGATCTTCAAGTTGCTGGTGTTCCCTGTCTTACTTTATGGTTGTGAATTATGGACACTGAACACCGACCTGAAGAGGCAAATTGATGTCTTTGGTACTAGATGCCTTCACAGGATCATGGGATACCGCTGATACGACTTTGTGTTAAATCAGCGATTGTTCCGTGAGACCGATTCGAGGCCTATTACTAGCATAGTCCATCAGCGCCAACTGCGGCAATATGGGCATGTGGCACGATACCCGGACGCCGATCCTGCTTATCGGGTTGTTTCCGTAAGGGACAACCCGACTATGAGGAGGACAAGAGGACGCCCACAAAACTCTTGGCTGCGGCGAGTCGATGCCTCCTGCTGGGAGTCACTCGGTATGGGAAGGGAGCCTACATGGAGACTCGCGAGGTGTGACCGCCATCAGTGGCGCCTTAGGGTAGGCGAGGCAACGGGCCCCCCGGCGTATACCCTCCATGACTGATTGATTGATTGATTGAAGATGAACCCTGCTTTTGTGACAATGTGGAATTACCCTCAACACTAAAGAATGGAGGGTCTTGTCGACAACTTGTGCAGAATTCTCAAAGCAGTGCTACTTCATAATGAGGATATGTATCTACTACTTCCCTTCGCTCATCCTATCCAGCTCAAAGGGGAATACAAGAATATCAAGATCTTGTAAGATGCTTTGAAATATGAAGAGTACCTTTGGGCGGTTATCAGAGGCTTAAAAATGGTTGCTTTCCTGCTGGTTCTAAAAAGCGGGTTTACCAGGTATCCTTCTTACCTTTACCTTTGGGATAGCAGGGACACCGTGGCACACTAACTCGAGACTGGCAACAGGTGACCATTGTTGGATCCCAGAAAAGTACTTTTCTTCCACTGGATCTTAGGAAAAAAATATCAGAGCTCTAGGTGAGGAGTCCCCAGCTTTCAATCATGTCTAAAATTTCTTCCCTATGCTGTCTGCAGTAAAAGATGAAGCAGGTGACTTTATTGGTCCAGAAAATTTGTAAAAAAGTCATAGAATGCAACGAGTTTTTCACCTTAAAAAAACTCACAAGGGCGGAGAGAGCACCATGGAACAGGTTTGTCCCAGTCGTTCTTGGGTTCTTGGGGAATTACAAGACCGAAAACAAAATGGAGCGTATTGAGACCTTGGTGATGTGGGTTGCAGGATGTCCCTCAAAGTCCATATCATTAACTCTCATCTTGTTAAATTTAAAGAAAACAATTGGCGTACCTCCACCAGTATACAGTATATTCAACTTTAAAGTCTGTTAGCAAGGGTCTTATAATGCAAACATAATGAAAGACTTCGTGAAAGTAATCTACAGTATAAGCGTAAACCTAGAAGAACTACTCATTTTTAATGTTCCTCGTGTCTAGAATAAATAAATGCTACTATTGCACCATATGTCATTTTGTATCTACTTGTGCAAATCAAACTTCAAACTTGCTAATTTATCCCTAAGAGAATAGATAAATTTAATACATATCATTATCCTCGACACGAAAGCAAAATTAGACATAATTGAAAGATTTTATTATGTTTTCTAGGCACAAACAAATAGAAAATAAGAGTTTCAAGTCAAAGACAAAAAACTTTGTTACATGGTATGACTATGATATAGCGGGATTATTTAGGTTCCTTGCAATAGATTCCTTCATTGTCGAATGCATTTCGCATATCCTGTTCCTAACCAAAACGATCAGATACCACTTAAATGCAGAGAGAGTATTCTGCAGATGTTTTCGAGTATCTTGTTGTTGGATAAATGTTCAAAGGCGGCATTCTCCTCTGCTAGCCGTTGATAAAGCTAGCGTATCCCTATTGTATTCTTAGCCTCATCATAGCAGGATTGGATATCATATAGATGTTAGATACTTTGTTAGTCTGCCCTTCTCTTATTAGGCAGCTGGATGATGATGTGCCTAAACGTGTAGGCCACAAAATTCCCCATGATATTTGATATTTTCTTCTTGATCATAGATATGACATGAGTAAGAAAAGCAAGAGTTACTTCACGTTTTGAGTTGAAGCATGATAGAAGGGAATAGGCAACTTCCTGAGCATAATTGTGAAGATATTCCGAAGCACGTATCAGACAAAACCCTCTTCACGTTTGCTGACAGACGAAGGAGGTACAAGAGAGACTTTTATTCATGTCGGCAACGGATACGTTGCCCACATCCATAGACTTGTCATGATAATGTTCTTGAGGTCCAACTTTTTCTTTCACTCTTGATGTGAATAAGTTAAACACATCTAACCAATTCATTGGCTTTATTCAATACAAAACATAGCATAGTCCTGAAAAATGGAAAACATTTGTACAAAGCAATACAATAATAGAATACTGAATATGCAGTAAATAAGCAATATAAGCAAACTGCTACACTAACACAAACAGATGCACAAACATACCTGGCAGGAACGAGTAGCTGTCGAGGAGTGAAGCATGCTAACACCATACCTTCATAAGTCAGCTCCTCCTATGCCCCCAGGCTAACCTTTAACTATCCGAACCTTGATAACGGGTGAAACAATAAACCCGTGAAACAAGGCTCCTCTACTTTACATATAATTATCCTATATGAACTATCACATTCACCCCCCCCTCTACAAAATCTAAGACTACGAGGATTCGAAGCGAGTAGGAGGACGTCTAATCCGACCAGAGCGCCTTGGTGCCGGGGCCTCCTCAATACCATCTTGCTGTGGAGATGAAGTAGTAGCCTCTGGAGCTGAAGGATCCACAGAAACTGTCACCAGCGTGTCATTAGGTGCAACAGGACAGACTCCAGATCGGGAGCAGGCTTCATCATTGCCGAGAGCAGGCGACTGTGGATGAAGGTCACCAGTCTCTGGTTTCTGATGCTCGAACGGCTGTATGCCTGCAGGAGCCAAGTGTTTAGTGGCTACGGTGTCCTCCTTGCCGCTAGGATACCTGATATGAGCGTAATGAGGGTTTGCTTGTAGGAGTTCTACCTCATCAACCAGCGGATCTGTCTTACTCGAGCGTACGTGACGCTTCAGCAGGACCAATCCAGGAGTAGATAGCCAAGAGGGGACAGCGGATCCCGATGAAGAACGTCGAGCATACTTGAAGAGTCGTTCATGAGGAGTCTCGTTTGTAGCAGTGCAGAGGAGCGAGCGGATGGAGTGAAGAGCGTCAGGAAGGACTACTTGCCAGCATCGGGTTGGCAGGCACCGGGACATCAAGGCGGCTGTGATGTTCTTCCAGATACTTGCGTTGAACCTCTCCGCTTGACCGTTTCCTTGGGGGTTGTAGCTTGTTGTTCTGCTGCTGGCAATCCCTTTACCTGCAAGGAAGTCTTTTAGTTCTCTGCTCATAAACGCAGCTCCTCTATCTGAGTGAATGTAAGCTGGCATGCCAAAGATAGAGAAGAGTTGGGAAAGACACTGAATGACAGTCGCTGTAGATAAGTTAGAACATGGAAATACGAATGGGAATCTGGAGTATTCATCTATTATCGTCAGAAAATACTGATTCTTGTCCGTACTCGGAAGTGGTCCCTTAAAATCTATGTTGAGGCGTTCAAATGGCTGTGTAGCTTTGATGAGATTAATCTTTTCGGGTTGATAGAAGTTCGGTCTGCACTCAGCACAAACTTTACAATTATTCACAATAGTACGTACGTCTTCCACGGAGTAGGGTAGGTTCTTGGATTTGACGAAATGCAGTAAACGGGTGATCCCGGGGTGGCACAAACCATCATGAAGGGCAGACAGCGACTGTTGATCATGGCCAGTAGCACCGCATACCGACCTGGAGAATATATCTGGAGCGACGTTATCTTTGCCTGATCTGTAGATGATGTCAAAGTCAAAACAAGATATTTCCATTCTCCACCTTAAAATCTTGTCATTCTTTATTTTGTTTTTGTGCTGTTTGTCAAACATGAATTTGACAGAGCGTTGGTCTGTTTTAATAGTGAAATGCTTACTGGTTAAGTAGTGCTTCCAATGTCTGACACTCTCAATGATAGCCAAGGCTTCCTTCTCTACTGCGGCGTGGCGTCGTTCAGGTCCCTGAAGAGTACGGGAGTAAAAGGCAACCGGGCGATTAGCTTGGGTAAGAACCGCTGCTATGGCTGTGTCTGACGCGTCTGTCTCTACCTGAAACGGCTCAGATTCATCAATTGCCTGAACCACTGAAGATGCTATGTCCTTCTTCAATTGAAGAAAGGCGGCTTCTGCTTCTTGGGTAACTGGAAAAGTAGTGGTGACAGCAAGAGGACGTACCTTATGAGAATAATTGTAGATCCACTGAGAATAATACGCAAAAAGGCCGAGAGTACGGCGGAGAGACTTACTATCACTTGGCAAAGGTAGATCACGAAGAGGCTTGAGGCGGTTTGGATCAGGACGAATTACACCATCTTCCACAACATACCCCAGGATGTGAAGAGTACGAGTAGAGAAAAGACACTTTTCCTCGTTGTAGACAACATTCCTCTTCTTGGCTGCTTCAATGAATCTGTTGAGATTGTAGTCATGGTCTTCCTGGGTCATCCCGCACACGGTCACATCATCCAAGTAGGCGAATGTTCCAACGAGTCCCTCTTCCTTAATGATGGAATCCATAATTCTCTGGAAACAGGCCACTCCGTTAGTAACACCAAACGGGATTCGCGTAAATTGGTAGAGTTTACCATCAGCTTCGAAGGCAGTGTATGGCTTGTCCTGATCACTGATAGCTACCTGATGATAAGCACTCTTTAAATCAATGGTGCTGAACACACGGTATTGTGCAATCTTGTTCACAGTGTCATCTATGCGGGGCAGCGGATAGCCATCCAGGAGTGTGAACTTGTTAACAGTTTCACTATAGTCTATAGCCAGGCGTTTCTTGCGAGTTTCATCCTTCACCACAACCACCTGTGCGCGCCATGGTGAAGTACTTTGTTCTATGATTCCTTCTTTCAACAGTCGCTGCACTTCCTTTTCTATGAAAGTACGATCTTCAAGGCAGTAGCGGCGTGATTTGGTGGTAATAGGATGGCAGTCAGCCGTCAGGTTACCGAAGAGTTGAGGAGGATCGACATTCAACACACCTAATCCACAGACCACTAGAGGGGGCAGGTGTCCACCATATTGTAGCGTAACACTGTCGTGCATTTTCTGAAAATCCTGGCCGAGGATCAAGTCAGAGCACAGTTCCGGAAGCACAATCAGACGCACATTGTTGTAGAACCGGCCATTCACTTTAATGTCAACATTGCAGAAACCAGGAGTGTTTGTTGTGAAAGAGGTGGAAGCCATACTTACAGCCCTGCATGAAGGATGCACCTGTAGAGAATGGAGTTTCACTATGTCGGGGTGGATAAAGCTCTCAGTGCTACCACTGTCGATAAGTCCATCTGCTTCACTACCCCTGATTGACACTTTTGCCACGGCTTTCGATAATGTCCCAGGAGTGGCAGCTGAAGTCACACTCGCCAAAGTCACGGGGTTAGTAGGGGTGTCGGTAGGGGTTATGGAGGCAATGGGACCAGAGCTTCGACACACCTTTGAAAAGTGACCAATTTTCCGGCACTTATGGCACACTGCTTCACGAGCGGGACACCTTGAGCGGGGATGGCGTTGAAGACCACAGAAATAGCACTTTGAATTTGCCGCAGCTACCACTGGAAGGGGTCCAGAGTCATTGTCACTGTTAATATCAAGAGAGGCACTGAATACACGGGAAGAGGGAGAGGGAGCACTGCTATAGGACTCACTGTTTCTCTGGGCAGAATCCAGCGCTCGTGCCTGATCGAACATAGTGGCCAGGTCAAGAGTCTTATTTTCTAATAAGCGTTGCCTTATCAACGGCGACAGCAGACCACTAATAAACGCATCCCTAATATACTCTTCACAATGCTGTGTTGCAGTTACAGCTTTGAAATTGCATTCCTTACTCAGTACCTTGAGGCACCGGAAGTACTCATCCAAGGACTCTCCTGGTTGTTGGCGTCGAGTAGCCAAGGAATGTCGCGCAAACACTTCATTAGTCGGTTTCACATAGAGAGCCTGCAGAATACTTAAGGCATCATCGTAATTACCACACTCCGATATACACTCGAACACTTTAGGCGACACAAAATTGGTGAGGAGTCCAAGCTTGTCTAAACCTTCCTGTTTTAAGGCTGCCAGGAAGGTCTGGAATGTCCGTATCCAGTGTTTCCACTCCTGTGCTGCCGTTGGTGAACTAGGGTCGGCATCCAACCTCTCAGGCCTCAGCAGACGATCCATGGTCTTGGAGTCAAGAAGTTGTGGAGGCAGGATCCAGCCGCTGATTGCCTTATGTTATTGTATTGAATAAACTGATGTGAATAAGTTAAACACATCTAACCAATTCATTGGCTTTATTCAATACAAAACATAGCATAGTCCTGAAAAATGGAAAACAATTGTACAAAGCAATACAATAATAGAATACTGAATATGCAGTAAATAAGCAATATAAGCAAACTGCTACACTAACACAAACAGATGCACAAACATACCTGGCAGGAACGAGTAGCTGTCGAGGAGTGAAGCATGCTAACACCATACCTTCATAAGTCAGCTCCTCCTATGCCCCCAGGCTAACCTTTAACTATCCGAACCTTGATAACGGGTGAAACAATAAACCCGTGAAACAAGGCTCCTCTACTTTACATATAATTATCCTATATGAACTATCACAACTCTCTTATATGATATCACTTTCTTGTCTCGTCTTCCGTCCTTCTCGCTCATCCTAGGGGTCTTCCTGTTCTAAGTTATTCTTATGTGTAGGAGAAAACTTGACCGCATGTTGACTCTTGATGTTGCCCGCTTCCGTAGACTTGTCATGATAATCATTATTAATTTATGTTCCTGAGATCCAATTTTTCTCTTTCACTCTCTTATATGATGTCACTTTCTTGTCTCGTCTTCCGTCCTCCTCGCTCTTCCTAGGGGTCTTGCTGTTCTCATTTGTTCTTTTGTTTGTGAGGAAACTTGACCGCATGTTGACCCTTGATACGTTTGATGTTGTTAGCGTCAAGCACTGGTATGAAATCTTATTTCATCCACATTGTAATATATGTCATTACAGCAAGGGAGTAATCCGCAGCTTTCTTATTGAGAGAGCTAATGCCGATCATGTTAGCACCCTCCATTCTTTCCTGTTGGACTGATATATTGTGATCCGCTAAGCTCTTCCCGATAACAAAAACAGCTGACACTATCTCTTTTTGTGACAAATTAGAATATACGCGTAGCTTCCATTTCATCTTGTAGAAGACACTTTACATTATTGACATATGTGATCCGGAAGATCTGCTTATTTATTTTTTGTTTCACGTAGATTATCTTAGACTGTGGTATACTTACGTCTTTCCTTCTCTGACGTATTGTTCTTGAAAACGCAGAATAGTATGTTCTGTTTATCGATGTTTGTATTCAAAGATTGTCTTTCTTTTGAAATTCAAAAAAACTCTTTGCGCCAACAAATACCATGTTACAGAGCCTTATGAGAGAGGATGGACCAAGAACCCTCGATGGTGTTTCCATGTATCCGCAAGACTAACGGTGATATTAGGAGAATTAATTGAGAAGATTATTTCTCTAGGTAAATGAGAAACCACTTTTACTCCATACTCCTCAATTGAAGGGGGGACACCCCCCAAAACTCTTTTGGCTCATGTCTCACTTATGGTTCATCCAATTGGTTTGAAATTTTAATATATTGTTTCTTTATGTAAAAGAATGCTATTATGTAAATTTCATCAAATTTGGGTGAATGAATAGTACGGGATACTCAAACTTTTTTTTTTTTTTTTTTTTTCACAAAATTTATTTTTCAATTTATTGCTTAAAAAAGTACGATATAAACTTTGTGCATATATGTACGTTTTGTAGGAATTAGATTTTCGATTTTTTGTTTTATTTTCGAAGGATTTTGTTCTATTTTTTTAGTACCCCCTTATCTCGTTTTCTATTGAGAAATTCCAAAATCTAATTCCTTAAAAAAAAATTGATTTTGTTGTTGTTTAAAATTATACCAATTATTAAGTGATCGGAGCTTTCACCGATTTTGTGAAATTATTTTAAGTGCAAAAAAACAAAATTTCAAGATATCGCCTTAAAGTTTTTTTTTTTTTTTTTCCATTTTTTCCTTGACCTGCTATTTGTATTTATTCGATCGACAGGAAATTTTCACATATTATTGTGTGTACAAAGTTGACTTACTAGAAAATTTTAAGGCATCTGGCTCCTCTTTCTAAGAAAGTGAGGGTATCAGAAACTGCCACCTTTCTCATTGTCCGGGCAAGGTGCTGCTCTTGCATACCTTTCTTGTACATTTTGGTGCCGTGAATAATTTGTTGAGTTGTTGCAGTGACACAGTGAAGTAACTGTTACTTTCGCTGCTTTCAAGGGGCTACATACTCCATATCTTTCTGCATAATATTTATTCGTCGCTGCAGTGAAATCTCGTATGACTTTTAGAAGATGGTGAAGCAAGCGCGGAAAGGCTGTTTGACGTGTTGGATAAGGAAAGAAACGCAGGTCTGGCAGTGGTAGTGGTGAAGGGGACGGTGGTGGTGGAGGGGAGGGTGGTGATAAGGCGGCAGCGAAAAGACTGCCAGGCTGGGTGACTCGGCTCTGCTAGCTTCTACTCCTATTTCTCCTTGGTTTCGAGTGGCTTGCTGCTTCTTTCTCGCCTCCCCCCCCCCCCTCTCTCTCTCTCTCTCTCTCTCTCTCTCTCTCTCTCTCTCTCTCTCTCTTGAGGTTGGTGAGCCTTGTCTTCGTAGATTTTTGCTTGTATATCATCATGCAGAGCATGATACAAGGATATATCACGGAGAAAAGTGAAACACACCATCCCTGCTCAAGTCAAGGATGGCACTGAAGCGAGTAGGTCACCAGACTCACCGCAACCTACTCTACGGTAAAGATATACAAATTAGAGAAATTTATTGAAAAAGAAAATTATTTTAGTCATAGGTCTACGTAGTTTGAGGCATTGAAAGGTACCGCATATTTTAGCGAGCGTCACGGTATGATGCAACAACCCTGGACATTTAAATATGGCTTCTTGGGCGGGGGCGTAAATTATTTCTGGAAAAAAAAAATCACGAAGTGATAATTTGAGGTATGAAGGACAGGATGAGCGAAAAAAAAAGAAAAACGGAAATCCATAATTTCAAAAATATTCGTCAAAAATCAGCCAGGGTGCCCCCCCTACCCCCCCCTCAAGCGATAACCAAGATGCCGTTTTATGCAGTTTTACGCATGTCGTCTTTGCGGGTGGGAGTGTAGGTGTAGGTCGTACATGAGGACATTGTGGTCGTTGATGTCTACGTACTTGGCTTTACCATCTGACATAGGACCAACTGCAGCTGCACTCAGAGAACTTATTTTGGTAGCGCCTTCGTCATTGTAATCGTCGTCGTAATCTATGAATGTAGCGTTTATTTCGATTGGGGCCTGCAGATCAGACAATTTCACGGGTTTTGAATTATAGAGGTCTGAGGTGTAATCCACAATACTTGTTTGTAGTGTTACGTTAATAGCAAAACGTTTAGCTAATACAGGCCTGATAGCTATGTTTTCGCTAACCAGAGAATAGGTATCCACAAACATTGTTGATATACGAGTGTGGGTATCGCTAATCACCCTAAGACATTCATTACCAAAAGGCAGATAATAACAAGGGAACTTTTGTCTCTCTAAAATGGTGTGCCACAATCCGTACAAGCCAGAAATCTAGATGTTTTAGCAAACAAAATTTAGAACAAACTAATAGCTATAAGCTTATGGGAGCAAAAATGGTGAATTGTTTCACACCCAGAAAAAGCCTCAGGTTGCATCTTTTAATATCAAGAGTAACAAACCCCACTAGATCTCGTTACTCCAACACACTCCTAATTTTGTCCATGATTAATCATTTAAAAGTACCTTAAATACCTTAAATTTAACACACACCTATCACCAAAAGTAGCCATAGGCAGTAACCTAAACAAAACTTCACTTTTACTAAACTTCACCTTTACAAAGCTTACGTCCTCGCTTTTCTATCGTAGTGTTCACTCGCCCTCTCCCTTTCTGCTTCTTTAAACCTTCTAAAACTACAAATAATTCAGAATAGAGCACTTCGTTTTGCCAACCGGACCAAATGGTTCGACTTCAGGCCCACTGTTTTTTTTCACGAGGAGTCTGACATTCATCCTATAAACATCGTACATTCAACAGACTCAACAAACCCTTAAGCAACTTCCCCAACAACACACGACTTTTTTTAACAACCCTTCTGTACGCCAAAGTTTCTCTATCTTTTAACTTTTGTGGATCCCTGACATATGTACACTTACATATTCAGGGGAACTCCTTGGCAATGGGGACTTCTTATTTTATTTATTAATTTATTTTTTATTATATATATATATATATATATATATATATATATATATATATATATATATATATATATATATATATATATATATTTTACATATGTATGTATGAATGGTTAATAAAAGACTTTCTTTTGACAAGAAGTGATGTTTATCAAGAGGCTTTCATTATACAAATATGACCTAAAATAAATAATGGAAATTAAAGTCAATAATAATGATGATAATAATAATAATAATAATAATAATAATAATAATAATAATAATAA
>CM035180.1:5654084-5667361 GCA_020233015.1 Callinectes sapidus
ATAATAATAATAATTACAATAATAATAATAATAATAATAATACAATAATAATAATAATAATAATAATAATAATAATAATAATAATAATAATAATAATACAAATAATAATAATACAAATAATAATAATACAAATAATAATAATGATAATAATAATAATAATAATAATAATAATAATAATAATAATAATAATAATAATAAAATAATGATAATAATAAAAAAATAATAAAAATAATAATAATAATAGTACTAATAATAATAATAATAATAATAATAATAATAAGAAGAAGAAGAAGAAGAAGAAGAAGAAAGTAATAACAGTAATGAAAGTAATAATAATGACTAATAGTAATGACAGAAATAATAATGATAGAAATAATAGTGACATAAATAATGACAGAAATAATGATGACAGTAATAACAATGACAGTGATAACAACGACAGTAATAATAATGACAGTAATAATAATGACAGTAATAATAATGACAGAAACAAAGATAATGAAATTAATACAATTGAACATAACAATGAAATGAAATTATAACTGAAGAAAGTATAAATGAAGTAAAAATGAGATGAAGTACATGTGACTATACCAACATTGACGTTGAAGAAATATCCCACTGACATTGAGATATACCTACCTAGTAGTTAATGATATTCAACCATAATAGCGTTTCTTAGATCTCGCTTGAATTTGGCACGTGAGTTAATATTTTTTTAATGCAATTTGGAAGCTGGTTCCATAACTTGGGTCCTCTGAACTGTATACTCTGTTGGGCGTGACTTGTTCTGCATATTGGGAGTTGAAGAGTGAGCATATTACGAGTATTGTTGCGGTCTACTATATGGAAATTGCAGTTCATTGGAAAGAGATGTAATGTTCCGTATACAAAGAGACAAGTCTGTAAATATAATATATCAGGCAGTTTTAGTAGCTTTAAGGACGTGAAAAGAGGATGAGTATGGTCGTAACGTTGACCGTTGACTGTGTGACATTATGCGTACAAGTTTCTTTTGTTGTATGAAGAGACTCTCAATGTAGGTTTTAAAAGCTCCTCCCCATAAAGTACTGCAATAAAGAAAGATGGGGATATGCCAATGAAAGATATATTTCCCTAAGATTTTCCTTATATATGGAGTCCCTTACCCTATATATTATACCCGTTAATTGGCTTTTGATTTTCACATTGTCTATATGAGGCTTCCATTTTAAAGAATTATCAACTGTTATGCCTAAAAATTTAATTTCACTGACTTGTCCAAGTGGGATGATATCAATTTTTATATTAAGATTAGGTGTTTGTGTCATCAACAGACAGTATGTTATGAAATTGGTTTTATGAAAGTAAGTGTAAGTTTCTTGCATTTGATCCAGTTAGCCACACGATCCAATTCTTGATTCAACATGATCTCCAAGTCATTAATGTGTTTTTTTTCCATTTATGAATATAGTAGTATCGTCTGCAAACAATGAAAATTTTAAGAAGTTTGTGCTATGTGATATGTCATTGATGTATATTACAAACAAAATTGGACCAATACCGAATCTTGTGGCATGCCGTGATTTACATTTTTACATGGAGAAGAGATATTGTATATTGCTGTCTGTTATTTAAGTAGCTCTTAAACCACTTGTTGGCTGTTCCCCGAACCCCATATACTTCAAGATTTTCTAATATAATTGTGTGAGAAATGTTGTCAAATGCTTTGGTCAAATCACAAAAAATAGCAATAAAATATTCTTTGTTATCAAGTGCATGACAAATGTATTGGCAAAGTTTATATATAGCTAACTCAGTGCTGTAATTGGGTCTGAATCCAAACTGATATTCTGAAATAAGAGAATTTGTAGTTAAGTAATTAATGAGTCTTGAAGCCATTAATTTTTTTCAAAAACTTAACTGAATCATGGTAATATTAATATTGGTCTATAATTATCATGACGTGATTTATCACCCTTTTTGTGAATAGGGAGAACTTTGGCAATCTGAAACTATTTGGGGAACACTCCTTCTTGAAATGATTTATTAACTATATGTTGTAAATAAGGTGAGATGATATGGCTGCATCTTTTTACTATTTTTATATCTACGTTATCGTATCCTGGGGAAGTCACTTTAAGATTTTTTTATCACATACTCTATTTCTTGTATTGTTGTTGGCTCTATGAAAAATGAAAATGGTGTGGGATTGGGTAGATAACTACGTATCGAGTCCGATGTAGATTCACTGTCATGGGCTAAATTACTGGCAATGTTACAAAAATAATTGTTTAGGGATTCAAATATCTTTTTGCTCGTTGACAGCGTTTTCTCTGGAAAGGTCATGGAGGTAGGAAGTTGATGAGTGGTTTTACCCATGATGTTGTTGATAATTTCCCAGGTCTTTTTACTATTGCCTACATTTTCTTTTAGTTTAGACTTGTGGTAACTTTCCATTGCTGTTCTTGTTATGGATGTTAAGGTGTTTCTATATCTCTTGAATTGAGTTTCGTAAGTTATCGGCTACTTGCCATATAATCTTTGTAATCTGTTGCGTTCTTTAACATATTTTTTTTTATACCTGGTGTTATATAGGGTTTGTTCATATGTTTTTCTTTAATGGTGTAGCTTTTTACAGGGAAATGTTTACCGTATAGGTGTTGGAAATGTCTCATATAGCTCTCAAAATCTTCATCAACTCCTCTATTTTTACCTATGTTTTCTAAATCAGATTCACTCAACTATGTTAAGAAATTGTTAATATAATCATCCGTGAAGATACGTTTGGAAAAATATTTTTAGTACCATCTGACACACAAAAATGGCAAAGAAAATGAACCAAAAGCAGGGAAATGATCACTAATCTTTGTGTACAATATTCCACTAGCTAAATAATTGTAAGTGTCATTTGTCCATATGTGATCAATTATTGTTGCTGATGTTTTTGTAACTATGGTCGGTTTATTGATAACAGGATAAAACATGTGAGAGTAAAATAAGTTTAGGTATTCTTGAGCATAATCATTGGTTGCAAGGATATTGATATTAAAGTCGCCTGTTATATAACAATTGTAATTTATCTTTGACACAAATTCTATAATATCTTGTATGTTCTAAGAAAATCGTTAATGTTGAGTTAGGTGGTCTGTAAATGACACCAATTGTGAATTTATGTGGTTGAGATACATTTAAAAATAAAGATTCCAAATGTGGAAGCTGTAATGTAATTTCTCGCATGACAGTGCTTTCATATGATTTATCCAGGTATATAACGAGGCCTCCACCGTGTGTGTTCTTACTCACAAAATGTGCATTGTAACCTTGTAAGTTGTAAAGTGTAGAGATATTATCGTTTAGACGGGATTCACATAGACTTATTACTTGAAATTTAACATAAAATTGGTTAATACACTGGTCATAAAGAGCTTCAAGATGTAGGGGAACTCTGCTAATGTTGGCTGACAAAATATTTAGACATGGATTAACAGTAAATTGTTTCTCACTTTGGTCGTCACAAAAATAGTAACTACATAATGATTCACGGAAATATATGCTTAACGAGGAATCATCCACAGAAAACCTATTAATTTTATTAGAGTGCCTGTAAGTCATTCTATCTAAAACATTCAGAGGAAAACGATGTGCAGTGCTCTCATCTGAGGTATTTATGAAGTCTGTGTCACTTATAGAATGAAATGGCAAAATTTCTAAGTCTGTAGCCATGATTGTTAGTACACACAAGTGAAATATGGACATTGGAGACTCTTACCAATTACAAATGTTTTCCTCTCGCTCCGCGCGTGGAGTTCCTTGTGGGGCGATGTGTAAATTCATTGGTTCCACTCTTGACTTGAGTAAGGGATGGTGAAGCGATATTGGATCCACGGTCTCCCGTTACGTGAGCTCGCTTGCCAGCATCGCTGCCACCAGCCCAAACACCAGCAGTCGTGACGTCCACACGGTAACTGGACGATGCTTCAACATCACCGGCAGCCCATTCACCCGCACTGCCACCTGTGATCCTGCCAGCACCGTCATCACCTCCAACGCCATCGTCCGCCATGTTTTCCGAAGCCCGAGTTAGGGTCCGACCTGGTGTTGGAGCTTTACTTCTCGGGACACTTGAGCCAGTTGACCTCTGCTTAATTAATGCATACATTTTCATTTGTCAAGAAAAAAAAAAAATTCCAAGGTAATAAATATTGTTCTTAGGATACAAACAACCTTCATGTAGCATGAAATTATTTTTTTATTTGTATTTATATAGTTAGAGGTATGTTGCCTCAGGGCTACATTGTGCCCACGTACAAAAATAACATTGTATTGCTATGAAAATATTTCTTCCTAATAATGCCTTGTTTGAAAGTAACTGACTGAAAATTCTTTGGTACAAAGTTTCTTTAATTCAATAAGAAAATATTCCATACTTAAAACTACAAATGGGCACTTCTTTATCACATAATATTTCATTCATAACTATGAAAAATACATTTCATTTTTTTCTGGCGATTGACATACTTTTATCAAATAATGTTCTAGATTCATCAACAGGCCAGGAAAAAATACCTATATTAGTATCTCTTTGAATACGATTATTACAGTACTCCATTTATAATTCAAACTTGTATTCCTTTTGAAAACATACATATTTTTGGCACATAAATGGTAACTACTCAAAATTATATTCCTCCCAAAAGTTACTGACAATCCTTTGCACCAATAATATATCACATATTGAACTCAAAATTTATTTACCTACTGGTGAAACTTCATGAAGCAGTTAGATTTGGGTGTGAAACATAAGTTCACTTTGCATTTGCAACAGAACACCTTGCAGATTCAAGAACATCCTGGGTTCTTGCACCGTCCTTTTTTTTTCTCTATATTCTGGAAAGTGGCCAAACATATCAGTCCTCACAGGTTTGGCTGGTATTTTTAGTGCTGGACCCCTCTTAGCTTTTGCTTTGTAAAGCTCAACATCCACAGATGGCCTTCCTCTTTTTGTTCTACATGCTTTATTTTTTAGAAGTAAGCAGTCTGCTACTTCTAGTTTAAATTTCAGAAGAGGAAGATTTTTTCCTGGGGCATTGCTTAGCTCAAAATCTCTTTTGTATAATAGCCATGCCTGGATGAGCATCATGTCAAAGAAGTGCCAAAGCAGTTTGTGGTACCATTTTTTGGACCTTAGACAAATTCTGTACAGGGCTAAGAGGGAATCAAGGAGATCCACCCCACCCATGAACTTATTATAGAGCATGACCATTGAGGGACATGATATATCTTTGTATTGCTTTGCCTTAGAGTCCCACATTTTGACTGTACTTTGTGGCTCTAGAGCAGCAAAATTAGTGAGAAGTGTCACCCCTCTGTTGTCAAGATATTTTACTGCCCGTAGCTCTACATCATCCATTTGTGTCACTTGAATGACACTTGTACCACGCCCAGACTTTTTCATCTGTGAATCAGAGGGCATGATGCAGCCAGAAACACGATTCAGTCTAACTGTCCCAAGTGAGCCAAAACCTTGTTTCCATAGTGTTACTTGCAGAAGGGGACTGTTGAACCAATTGCCAAAGTAAACTTTATGCCATACCCCTTTTGGTATTGGCTGGAGGAGGTCAAGGACAATGTTACCAGAAGCTTTCACATCTGGCTGACCTGGAACAGGACTTATACTTCCTGTATAAATTTTGAAGTTGTAGACTAAACCATCAGTCCCTGAGAGAACAAAGATTTTGTAGCCCCACTTCTTTGGTTTCTTTGGATTGTAGGTTCTAATGCCTATGTTCCCCTTGAAGGGAACAATTTGTTCATCAATTGAAAGTTTTTTCAGCAGGAGGAACACTGTTAACTTTTGATGTAATCATATCAATGATGGGCCTAATTTTGTACAATTTGTCTTCACAATTAGCAGGACAACTTTGGTTATCATTACTTTGAAGGTTATTCTTTATAGTCTCAAATCTTTGAAGAGGCATTATATCTGCTACTTTTGGGAACCTGAGGAATGAACTCCAGTATAGCCTAGCCCTTGGAAGCTTTATTATACTCATTAGGTATAAAAAACCAATAAACTGCTCAAGCTCATGCAGTGTCAAATTCAGTGGTTTGTTAGGGTTTTTTTGAACTGCATATTTATTAGATTCATCAACTAACAGTTGTTTTATTTTGTTGTCAACTAAATCCTCATAATATTCTATGGGGCTTTTCACTTTGCCTTCACAAGTATAAACTTGGCCTGTAAATACATTCTCTAACGATACTACATCGTTTGGTCCCTTACTCTTCCATATACTTTTCCTTTTCACTTTCTTTCCTCCAGCAGAGGTGCTTGGGACCTCCTCATCTTCACTTCCTTCATCATCTGGATCATCCTCGTAAGGGAGGTCTTCCAAATCCTTTTCAACATCATATTCTTCATCTTCACTCTCTAAATTTTCATCCTCAGATTCCTCTGGCACACCTACTTCATAGGATTTGCCATAGAATGACGTAGGTTTCATGGCTGAAAAAAAGGAAACAAGTAAATACACACATCATGCCGAAAAATATAAATCTGAAAAGCACATGTTGCCACAAAAAACATAAGCATGTATCATTGGCCACAGACTTGAGCTTCCATATTTTTCTCCAGTACCCGAAGAAAAGATTTGCACTGTATCTGGCAACACTTTTCCCAAGTCCACGAAAAAAGTGTTGCCAGATACAGAACAAATCTTTTCTTCTGGTATAGGAGAAAAGGGGTAAGCATATTGAAGCTCAAGTCTGTGGCTAAGTATACACAATGTTGCTTCAAAGACACAAACATGCAGCATAACAAGTGCATAATGTTGCTTCAAAGACACAAGCATACAGCATAACAAGTGCATAATGTTGCTTCAAAGACACAAGCATACAACACCTCATCTTTAGTAGTCAAAGTGTAAAATGTTGCTTCAAAGAAACAATCATACAGCACTTCATGTGCATAATGATACTTCAAAGACACATGCCATCTTGAAAATAATGAATACTAAAGATAGAAGTATTTTTTTTTATAGAAAGTGCATAATGTTGCTACAAAGACACAAACATTCCTGAACCAAATAACGGCTATTTATATTTCATACTTCGGAAATTACTATCACAATGCATTTACACATGGTAACTTTACATACTGTGATTTTTTGGAGTACGTACCTGCATATATGTTGGAGAGATAGGCCTGCAAGTTACTGCAACAACACGAGAGGATTCAGGAGCTCACGGGGGAAACATCCTCGCCCTCCAGTGTCTCCCCTCGCACTGTTGGTGTGATGTCGGTTGGGGACACGGGTGACAAAGCCCCAAGGATGTGACACACCAAATTTCAAACCGTTAACCTCAGGCAACACCATGCCGTTGGCTGTTTTTTGGTTCGTAAATCTCAGGCAACATTATGCAATATAGTTAAAGAACGCCACTTTACCTTCACTACGTGCTTGTTTAAGTTGAGGTAGTTGCACCCTCCTGATGTTATGTGAAGCCGGGCACAGGTCTTCATTGATGAAAATTCTGGTGCCACGGAGCTTCGTGACGTTCTTCATTACGGCTTCACGGTCTCCAAACCTTTAGAAACGAGCAATGATGGGGCGGCTCCGATGAACGTCGTCACGCCTCCCCACACGGTGTGCTCGTTCCAGGTGGATATTGGGGAGCTGTAACTTGTCCTCCAGTAGTTTGTTGACAATGATGGCTGTTTGCTCCCACGTTTCTCCTTCAGCTTGTTCTTCAACGCCGGTGATTTGTAGGTTGTTCCGCCGGTTGTAATCTTCTTGGTAGTTAGCTCGATCTCCTAATTCCTTTATCATTATCTCACTGGCCTGTAGATTTTCCTGTAGAGTCCTGATTACTTCCTGATCATTCTTCTTCTCCTGCTTGTATTTTTTTTACTTCTTGTTTCAGGTCTTCTAGATCCTTCTGGGTGAACTCCAAACTGCTTCTCAGGTCTCTGACTGTTGATTCGAGGCGTTGCACATTATCTGTTATTTGCTTCATAAATACTTCCAGTGCACCTCGATAAGCTTGGTTTTGGGAGTCTAGAAGGGTTTTCATCAAGGTTAAATCCATGCTGAGGTATGCCTTGACTTATGCACTAAAACAAGGTTAGGAAGTAATCCGTGGAGGAACGAAACAGCACAGAGAGAGAGAGAGAGAGAGAGAGAGAGAGAGAGAGAGAGAGAGAGAGAGAGAGAGAGAGAGAGAGAGAGAGAGAGAGAGAGAGAAAGAGGATGGTGAGGGGGGCAAAGGAAAAAAATATTTGATTTTAGGTGTATATATCAATTTGACAAATTGTTGAAATGTTTTGCTTTTTAGGATGCGAGTACGCATAAACAACTCGGCCTGGAGCCACTGCAAGGAGCCTTCTACCTGCTATGCCTTGGTAACGGTGCTGCAATTTTCTTTTTCCTATGTGAGATTTTCTTGCTAAAATCATAGAAAAGAAAGATATCCAATATATATATATATATATATATATATATATATATATATATATATATATATATATATATATATATATATACAAATAAAAAGTAAGCATTGATTTGTATTTTGCTTACATGCCTATACATTTTCTTACTGGCGAGGACATAATTAGCAGTCAAGGAACAATAATCTTGATGAAAATGTGATCATGTGTGTCCTTCACGATTAATTATTTTTTAAGGTCTTTCAGTTAGGAGGACAAAACAAATTGGTATATGAAGGCCATAAAGAAAAATCTCTAGGTGTTACAGTGAAAGTAATGTTATAACCACAAATTAGAACATGAAAATTAAAGGCTTTCCTCCAAAAACAAGATCAGTTATATTACCAACAGGATCGTCAGTCATGCCTACGCTAGCAAATGTCAATACACTTACCACAGAAAAGACATCCGTTCACCAGGAGGTTGAAGCTTCAATAATGACACCTTTTCATACATCCTTTTTTTTTAACACTCGTAAAATTAAATTTAATTTTCATCTTGTAGAACACCACCTCTCCTTTTTTTTTTATGTAGAAGGGATGCAGCCAAGGGCAACAAAAACAAAACGAAAAAGCCAAATGAAGCGCCGGTCCCTGGGAAAGTTCAGATTCATTAGCCGAAAGAATGTGATAAGTGTCTTGATACCTCCCTCTTGAAAGAGTTCAAGTCATAGGCAGATGGAAACACAGAAGCAGGGAGAGATTTCCAAAGTTTACTAAAGAAAAGGATGAAAGACTGAGAATACTGGTTAACTCTTGCATTAGAGAAGTGGACAGCATGGGGGCGAGAGAAGGAGGCAAGTCTTGTGCTGAGAGGCCGCGGGAGCAGAGGCAGTTAACAAGAACAGAAAAGCAGTTAGCATGAAAATAGCGGTAAAAGAAAGCAAGTGCGGCGATGAAAAAGAGGCTGAAGACAGTCAGTCAGGGGAGAGGAGTTGATAAGACGAAAAGCTTTTGATTACACCCTGTTCAATAGAGCTGTATGAGTAGAGCTTGTGAAGCATACTCCATACATGGACGGATAAAGCACCTGTATACAGTTAGCAGTTGGAGAGGTGAGAAAAACTGGCGGAGACGGATCAGAACACCTAACTTCATGGACGTTGTTTTAGCTAGAGAGGAGATGTGAAGTTTCCAGTTTAGATTACAAGTAAAGGATAGACCGAGAATGTTCAGTGTAGGAGAAGGGGACAGTTGAGTGTCATTGAAGAACAGGGGATAGTTATTTGGAATGTTGTGTCGAGTTGATAGATGGAGGAATTGAGTTTTTGAGGCATTGAACAACACTAAGTTTACTTTGCCCCAATCGGAGATTTTAGAGAGATAAGGGTTAGGCGTTCTGGGGCTTCCGTGCGTGAGTTGTGAGTTGAGAAAATTATCGATTTCTTAAAAATTATCAATGCTTGTATATCTGGAATTTACAGGGGTAATGTATACCGCACTAATAATTAAACTTTTAACCATCCCTAAACTTCTTTCATCTATCAATATAGATAACAAAACTTTATGTTCAGTCTTAATAGTCTTCCATGTTAGCTTAATAGCCTTTTTAATAGCAATCATTAAACCACCTGATTTATATCTAAGTTCATATCTGTTCTTATATGTAATATCAAATCCAAGTTTTTCCATACTTGAGCTAACATTAATCATGTCAACATCTTCACACTTTGTTTAATTTCATCTAACAATATCATACATCCTACATAAATCACCAAATTCCATAGCTGTTAATCTTCCCTTGATACCATTAACATTAAGTTTTAGTAAAGATAACTTTGCAACAGTATTAGTAGTGTTAGTAAATTTATGAGAAAAATGAATTGGCCTTGTAACATCTGGCTGTTCTCCAGATTTTTCCTATGCATTGTTACTTATCAGATGATCTAGTTTCAGCCCTTTCCAGTCAGGACTTTGGATGCCTACTATGTATAGATCATCCGGCGTGTGAATTTCTATAGGATCGTCTCTACCTGTAAACCATACGCGGATTTTCCCGTCTGTCGTGGAAACACTTTTCACATTTTGTTGATATTTGGCAAGCTTCACCATCTTAGTTCGAATGGTTCATTCACATATACATTCCTCTTTTTTTTCTTTTTAAGTTCACTCTTTCTTGTCAGCATTTCATTTATTTTCTTCCTGTGGCAGAACATCAGAATAACAGGCCTGTTACTGCTTTGAGGTTTACCTATCCGGTGAGTGATAGAGATATTGTCAGGCACTAGTGTCACTCCCATATCTGCCGCCAGCTCAATGAACTTGGCTTCCACCACCTCCTCGGTTTCGTCTGTCTCCTCTTCCAAGCCATAAATACACAGATTATCCTTACGTTGGTATTGCTCCAGCTTATCCGTCTCGTACCTATACAACAAGGTTTGCCTTTGTGAAATGTTTAACATCTTTGTTACCTCGCTGGTCACTTCCTTGAAGGCGCAAGTCACGGCTGCGGATACGGACACTGTAATAACTTTGGTTAACTCTGGTTCTACCACAGCTACTGTTTCCTTTGACAACTTACTTGTTTCTCGAATTGCTCTTCCTATTACATCTACAGCTATGTCCTTTAACCCATCTTCTACCGTTTCCTTCACTATTTCTTCGATGTTCAACGATGAAAGAGATGCCATGGCTGTGTAGTGTTTGTTTACGTTCTGAAGTCTGCTAGCTTTAACCCGTTCCAGCCATGTTATTTACCTTCTGTTATGCGTTTGTGTCTCTCTCTTGCCACAATCACCTCTCTTTCTGATATTCCGGTTGGTAGGCGTTAGGTATTCAGAAACCCACATGTATCGAGAGATTTGATAGAAAACAGGAGCTGTTTGGACGTGTGTTCACGGTGCAGAGATGTATGTCTGTGTGTCATTTCTGTCCAAAATGTCACATCTACTGGCATTTGTACGCTATAGGCGCGATAATGAATTGATTTTTTATTTTGTAAAAGTATGAGAACAACAACTTCAGGAATGAACGTGTTTCGGGTTCTGGATGATTTTATGAAGGAAAATAAAATCAGTTGGACTGATTGCATTGGAATATGTAGCGATGGTGTCATAGCCATAACTGCCATGCATAAAGATGTAGTGAACAGAATGTTATATGTTGCTTCCAAGCTATTGCAACTCACTGTTTTTAACATAGAAAAGCTCTCGCTGCAAAAGATTTGGAACCTTTGCATCAAGCAGTTATGAACAATACTGTAGAAATCATAAACTTTGTTTATGATTTCTACACCAAGAGCCATCGATTGTCGCAGGGGCAGATTATATATATCTCTAATATGCACACAGAAATAAGATGGTTTTCCCGTCGGTGGATGCTCACACATTTATTAAGTATAAGGGAGGAACTACGTGCATTCCTCTTAAAAAAGAAACCTGAAATGGAAGGTTTTTTTCTAAAGTACCAGTTTATATTAATATTGTATTAATATAACTTTACATCACCACATGTTGTACTTCTATTATAAATTTAGCTACACTAAAAACACGTGTTTCTTTCTTCTTGCCTATCTGATCTCAGGTCTCCTACGCTAATCCTCTGTTTCCTTTTCCTTATCCTACTCTCTCTCTGATCCCGCTTGACCTCTCTCTCTTGACCTCGTTAAACGGTCCTCTCTCTCGACCCTTTTTAAGCCTACACATGGCCCAGATTTGTCTCTACATATAAGACACGCCTCTATCATGTTCTTTGCACCATTCATTCAGGATTCAGCATTCACTCTCCATTCAGGCATCAACCACAAGCCTCATTCTCGCCAATCGTCAAATCACTCTGCACTCGCACATATCTACATCAACGTATTCACAACATATTGTATTCGCCGTCCTGCTGTATAACTTGAAGTTCAATATATATACCAAACAATCAAGTTACTGCATCTCCTTAATCCCGCTGATACCAATGAACCCACCAAGTAACGAGTCTGATTACCTCTCGACACGACTACTAAACACTTATGCTGACCCCATACACGGGATCAGTACACTATTGATGAGAAATGCCTCCTTCAGCTGAGCTACCTCTCAAACATACTTCAAGCACCAAAATCTAGAGGATTTCAAAAGAAAGCTCAAGTTCCGGAGTCTTCTTATCTTGTCAGGAATTACTGATATGTTTGAAAATATGCATGCTTTACTTAAAAACAGAGGCATTACTTTCATTGTAACATACTTCAAGCACCAAAATGTAGAGGATTTCAAAAGAAAGCTCAAGTTCCGGAGTCTTCTTACCTTGATATGTTTGAAAATATGCACGCTTTACTTAAAAACATAGGCATTAGTTTCATTGCAACCAAGCCACAGGTAACATTCCATTTGCCGAAATTGTTAGAGAAACGTGACAGCCATTTTCCATAGCTGATTAAGGACTAGGCTGCTTCTAACCGATGTAAGATAACCTCTGTATAGAGAAAGTAACCCTCACAATCAAAATTATTAGAGGAACTGATTAACCTATCATGTAATGATACTATGAAGACAAAGACTCATTTCAGTGTTATGCCAGTAGAAATTTTCAGTGCTATATGGTTGAATGAGTTTCAAATTAATGGTGGAGTATCTTTGAAAATCTAGTTACCTTTCTCCACTGCTACTTATGTGAGTAAGTTTTTTTAGCCATGAAAACAATAAAAAACGAAATATGGGTCAAGGTTAAGGTTCGAAGGTGACATGCATGTCATTTTATAAAAAAAATAGCCACCGCATTAATGGCATATTTGCTAGCAGTCAGCAGTAAATATCACATGAAGTGAAACAAATGTAACACATATATATATATATATATATATATATATATATATATATATA